>BQNB010029262.1:0-55898 GCA_026074375.1 Tanacetum coccineum | reverse complement strand
GACTCCCAAGCTCATTTTTAACATGTGATTACAACATTATTAAATCATATTAGAGAGTTACCTACAACGATAGTGGTGCCTTAGTTTTGTTCTTATAAAGCATTACCATACAGAGAAATTCTAAAAAAAAGAATAAAAACCCAAAAATCAGTTATCTTGCGTGCCGTAGTTCCTTATAATTTTTTGGTTGGTTCTTGATCATTCTCTTTTTACAGACTAGAAAGTTTACAGAAGAACTTGCACGTTCGAGGAAACAAAACGAAGAATTGAGAAATGAAATCGACCAACTTAGAGCATAGACGCAGTGCTTAATTTTGGTAAGATTTAATAAGTTCATACGCTTTTTTAAGACAAAGTTATAAACACGTTCAACTTGCAGACTCCAGTTTTCGCGATGAACAAACAAAATCACAACTTGAAGAAATGACCATTAAAAGAGATAAAGACGTTGGGAATTTGCAGAAGTTAACTTCTGGCTGAGAAAGAGTGCTTTTTAGGCGCTACCAAACGACCATATAAACGCTAACCTCCTGTACCAAACACCCATGTGACTGGCTAAAAAATGGGTCGACGATAAAAGGAATTTTCTAAGAACAATCCTAAAGAGAGAAAATATACAATAAGACTAAAGATAAAAGAAAAGGTCATAAAATCTCCAAAAAAGGATACACCAAGAAAAGCAATGTCGTCAAGAAGAGCATAAAGAAGAGACGATGTCGCCATCAGAGATATAACAAGGCAGTTTAGCAAACCACGTTTGCCCAACGAAAATTTTGTTTTGAATACCATGTTCTCTTCTTATGAGAAACTATATTTTGTCATCCAGATTGTACCATGTATTAGAGCATGTATTTATATTGTATATTTAGTGACATTGGCCCATTGGCCCGAGCCCAGTTTGTATAACTTCTAAGGCAACCCATATTCTAGAATGTTCCCTTGTATCTTATATATAGGTTCATTGTTATCAATAAGAGGCAAGCAATCAATCAATCAAATCAATATCCTTTATGGTAATCAGAGCCTAATATCAATCTTCCCGTAATCCTCTCCTTCTTTTTCTCTCATAACACGCTCCTCTCCCTCCCATCAAAAAAATAAATAAATAAATAAATAAAAAATAATGTTCATCGGCGGTTACTGTTTATCGAAATTTTTTTCCCTATGGCTTCTCGTGATCAGCAATGGTATATGGAAACTGGAGCAACTTCTCACCTTGCATCTCACACCGGTAACCTTCATACCTCTCCTCTTAATCGCAATTTTAATTCAATTATTGTCGGAAATGGATCATCTATACCTGTCACCCACTCTGGCCATGTATAAATACCTAATCCATATCGCCCCCTCCACCTTAGAAATGTTCTTGTCACACCCAATATCATTAAAAATCTTGTTTCAATACGTAAATTCACCACCGATAATAAATGCTCCATTGATTTTGATCCATATGGTTTCACTATACGAGATTATCATACCCGTTAAACCCTTCTTCGTTGTGACAGCACGGGTGATCTATACCCTTTACACGTTGCCGCCTCAGCCTTCGCCCTACTTACTAATAACCATTCCCTTTGGCATCAACGTCTTGGCCACCCTGGTAACGCTGTAATTTACACACTGTCGTCACGTGGCCTTGCGTCTCATAATAAACAAAACACTCAACACTTGTGTCGTGCCTACCAGTTAGGCAAACAAACAAAACTTCCCTTCCAACGATCTACCACTATTGTCACTTCTCCCTTTGACATTATTCACTCAGACCTTTGGACATCTCCTGTCTCTAGCATGAGTGGATATAAAAATTATGTCATTTTCTTAGATCACTATTCACATTTTTATGGGTCTACCCACTTCATAGAAAATCTGATGCGCAGTCAAAACTCCTACACTTTCGTGCCTTTGTAAAAACCCAATTCAACCGTGAAATCAAAGCTTTTCAATGTGATCATGGTGGAGAATTTGACAACAACTCCCTCAATGACTTATTTGCAACTAATGGAATTTAATTTCGTTTCCCATGCCCACGCACATCTTAACAAAATGGCAAATCTGAACGCATGATTCGTACTATCAATAACGTAGTACGTTATCTCCTCTTTCAAGCCCGTCTTCCTCCCGAGTACTGGGTCGAAGCACTACTCACTGCTGCTTACTTACTTAATATCGTCCCCTCTACCTCTATCAACAATGACATCCCTTACACAAAATTATTTAACAAACCACCCTCTTACACCCACCTACGCACGTTTGGATGCCTTTGTTACCCTTACACCTTTCCACCTCACAAACTTGCCCCTTGTACCACACCATCTATCTTTCTCGGGTACCCTTACAATCATCGCGGATATCGGTGCCTTGACCTAAACACCAACAAAATTATCATTTCTCGTCATGTCGCATTTGACGAAACTGTCTTTCCCTTCGGCTCCATGACTCCAACTAAACCCCTGTTGGGATTCTTGATTTGATGAGACAAAATGAAGAAGAATGAAATAAGAGGGACTAATCTGGGACTAATTCAACATTATGTCAACAAACACCACCACAAACAAACTCACAAACAACCCCACAAACAACTCCACAATCAACACCTCCAACTCCTCTACCAACACCATCACCACAAACAACACCGACACCACCATCCACCACACCACCACCACCACCACCACCATCCACCTCGCAACACCCTATGGTCACACGCTCTAAAGTCGGGATTGTGAAAGCTAATCCCAAATACAACTTACATGTTACCACCTCCTCCCCCATCCCTAAGTCTCCTTTCCATGCCCTATGAGATCCTAACTGGAAACAAGCTATGTGTGACGAATATAAAGCTCTCATCGACAATAAAACTTGGGTGTTTGTTCCTCGCCCCACCAAATGTCAACATTGTTCGCTCCATGTGATTATACAAACACAAATATAATGCTGACGGGTCCTTAAGTCGGTATAAAGCCCGACTAGTTGCAAATGGTCATAGTCAACAACAAGGCATCGATTGCGATGATACATTTAGCCCTGTTGTCAAACCTGCCACCATTTGGACTGTTCTTAGCCTTGCAGTTTCTAGACAGTGGCCTATTCATCAGTTAGACGTAAAAAATGCATTTCTTCACGGTCATCTTACAAAGACAGTTTACATGCACTAGCCACCAGGATTTACTGACTTAGCTCATTCGAATTATGTTTGCCTTCTACAAAAGTTGCTTTATAGCCTTAAGCAAGCCTTTCGAGCTTGGTTTTAGCGATTTTCCAGCTATGCTATTCGAGTTGGCTTCTATCATAGCAAAACCGACTCGTCTCTTTTCATCTTTCACAAGGGGCCAAACACAGCTTACTTACTACTATATGTGGATGATATCATTCTTACAGCTTTTTCTACTTCGCTCCTACAACGTATCATCTCTTTACTTCATGCAGAATTTGCTATGACAGACCTTGACCCACTCAACTACTTTCTCAGACTTCCTTCGTGAGCTTCATACCCCACTTTCTACAGCGACCTTGGTCTACTGTGATAATGTCAGTGCCGTATACATGTCTGCAAACCCGGTGCAACATCAACGCACCAAACATATAGAGATTGACATTCATTTTGTTCGTGACAAAGTAGCAGCAGGTCATGTTCGAGTTCTCCATGTCCCTTTACGATTTCAGTACGCAGATATCTTCACAAAAGGACTCCCATATCCGTTGTTTGCTGATTTCAGATCCAGTTTGAGCGTCCGGAAATCTCTCGCTCCAACTGCAGGGGCGTATTAGAGCATGTATTTATATTATATATTTAGTGAAATTGGCCCATTGGCCCAAGCCCAGTTTGTATAGCTTCTAGGGCAACCCATATTCTAGAATGTTCCCTTGTATCCTATATATAGGTTCATTGTTATCAATAAGAGGCAAGCAATCAATCAATCAAATCAATATCCTTTACCATGTTCCTTATACTCTGAATATAAGGAAATTTCAGATGTGTAAAATATCGAAGACGATGTCGTTCGTTTATGTGTTTGTTCATGCATTTTCCTTCATAAATATAGAACAACCACAACTATCTACTAGAATAGAAACATCAACGCAATCGAATAACCCCGCGCTCCGCAGCGGAGCACGGGTTAAAAACCTAGTTGTTTTATAAATGTTAGGTTTTAAATGCTAAAAAATGGTAAAGATTTGATTTGAGGGAGCATTTCTTTCTTTAGTTTTGGTCAAGTTTAAATATGGTTTAGACTTTTTTCATTGACTAACTACACAATCCACATGGCAGCCTATTGTTAATAGTTATATTTAGAAAAAATTAATTAGGGGGCTGAAAAAAATCTTCTTTTATAAGAGAGTATAGATTGATAAAGACTTGAACAGTGAACTACTAGTATATAAAACACCGTCAAGCAATAAGTGGGCAAAGTCCCAATGAGCTAAGGTATTAACAGGATCAACACTGCTTTAATTTCCTAAGATGATTATAATTGAACTAAATGATTCTTTATGCGAATGCGTTAATTATGACAGGATTATTCGTATCTAGGTCTTAGGATGATGTCCCGCCTAAGTCTTAAGAATGATTTGCCGCTTCGAGATAAGTAATCATTGCACTAAACAAACCAGCATTTAACCGGATTTAATACGGCTAATACAGTTTTCTATCATTTGACTTGAACTGCTCTTTTATCTTTTGATTGTCTTCTTGCATGTTTATTGTGTATTGAATTGATTTTTGTCACCACTAAACCTGTGCCAGTGTAACACCCCCAAAATGGGTCGCAGCGGAATATGGGTTTGGGGAATGTTACTTCATAGATCAACAGCACGAGATAAGAGAACGACCTCTATATGAGTCCTTATGTCCTTGGATTAGTATTAAGATAATTTATCAAAATATTATATTTATAAAATTTTAATCCCTGATGAACAGTAGTATTTACTGTTCATAACAGTTTATAAAAATTGTTTTTATAGAATTAATTATATATTCTTGTTAATTAACGTAACTTGTTCGTTATAAGTTCCGTTTTTTGAGTTCTTTTTCTTTTGTCCGTGGTTCGTATTAAGGAATTTTATCAAAATATTACATTTATGAATTTTTACCTCCGATGAACAGTAACTTTACTGTTCATCACAGTTTTAAATTATTTTTATAAAGTTTATTTATTATTATCACTTGTAAATTCCATAAAATTGTTCGTTTATAATTCCGTTTTGTGTTCCTTTCATGGCTCAACGAGTCATTGTTATAGAAGCACTATTTTTTTAAAATATAAAACATAGGGTTTATAATTCGAATTCAACAGTAGGCATTAAAATAAAATTAGGGTTTTCAATTCATAAGGTTAGTTGTATTTATTTTTGCTTAATGACCTTGCACCATAATTTCACCAAGTGTTGTACCGTATATCTTACATGTATTTAGTCCTCTAAATGTTCATGTCATTTGTCCATATGAAATCGTCAAGCATTTTATATAACTTAAAAATGAATCTAGGTGGTGATTAACTTATGCAACAAGTATGTACACAATAGGAAATGAACGAATGAATATTAAATACTTTAAATAGACCTTATAGAAGACAAGTAGGATGATGAACACAAGATGTAAACCCTAACCAAGACTTCAAAATCAAAACCCTAATCAAGAAAACCCTAAATAAGGTTTCTTGATAAATCATTGTTAAACCCGAATCCAGCTTGCAACACCTTTGAGTAGTCTTAGGTAACCTATATAAATGAACCACTTGATCGATTAGAATACCTCGGATGAAAAATTTAAATGGAACTTAAAAACTAATAGTGGCGTATTTAAGTCTCAAAAGAGAGTGTTCATGCTTTGTTTTGCTTTGTAGGAAGAGTAAGGGTATAATTTTGGTCCTAAGACTTTCCTTTATAGCATAGAGAAACCTTAAACAACCTAAGTGAAACATGAGCTCTTTGATGTTGGTTTTAAGGACAAGTGTTAAGAGCTCTCATCCTTCCTAGGGGAGGCCAGGCTCAAAGGTGCAAGAAAGTACAAGATTAGACAATCTTCTAGAACATGGGTCAAAGTACATCCTGTATGTATAGAAGACATCCACATGTAAAGGAAAAGGATTTAATAGATGCTTTGTATTTCTTTCTTGTGTATAAGCTTAGGTCCGGTTTTAAGGAGTTGTAGGTGAGCAAAATAAATAAATTTTGAGTATTGGGTATAAATGTGGGTATTTGTTTGAGTGTAGATGGGTAAAGGTGCTTCCGGGTATGACCGAATGTAATTTATTGCGAAACGTAAGCGTTTTACGTAACCAACAAAAATAAATTATGAAAAGTTATAAATTATACTCCTAATAATCATATAACACTTGCTTGATGTAAACTTTAATTTGTTTGATGTCCGTTTACATTGAACGTTGATTTTTAGTTTACGCGATTTAACTATAAGATAATAATTAAAAGCGAACGCGTAAAACTCTAAAAATAAATAATGGAATTTATTAAAGTTGTAAATAACCTGAAAATGAGAAATGTTACAGTCTCCACCCGTTAGGAGAGCCTTGTCCCAAGGCTCAAGATGCAACATTTTTCGAGGGTGCGGTTTTTGTGAAGAGGTGCGGATACTTTTCTCGGAACTGATCTTCGCGTTCCCATGTGAACTCAGGACCTCTCTTGGAGTTCCATCGAACTTTGATGATGGGAATACGACTTCGCCTTAACTTCCTGACTTCACGATCCAAGATTTCCACTGGTTCTTCAACAAAGTGGAGTTTATCATCAATGTGTATTTCATCTAACGGAACTGCCAATGGCTCGTCAGATAAACACTTCTTTAGATTGGATACATGAAACGTGCTATGAACCCTGCTTAACTGTTGAGGTAGTTCAAGTCTATAAGCAACGGTTCCCACTTTGGCTAACACCTTGAAAGGTCCGATATACCTCGGGTTCAACTTTCCCCGTTTTCCAAAACGTACGACCCCTTTCCAAGGTGATACCTTTAACATAACTCGATCACCAACTTGAAACTCTAAAGGCTTACGCCTCACATCGGCGTAACTCTTTTGGCGATCACGAGCAGCTTGCATTCTGTGCTTAATCTGGACAATCTTCTCGGTTGTTTCATGAACAAGTTCTGGACCGGTGAGCCGAGCATCTCCGACCTCAGCCCAACACACAGGCGATCGACACTTTCGGCCATAAAGTGCCTCGAATGGGGCAGCTTTAATACTAGCATGGTAACTATTGTTGTACGAGAATTCAATCAGCGGTAAGTGTCCTTCCCAACCATTCCCAAAGTCTATCACACAAGCGCGTAACATATCTTCAAGAGTTTGAATGGTTCTTTCGCTTTGTCCATCAGTCTCCGGATGATATGCCGTACTCATATCCAGCCGAGTACCCATAGCTTTCTGAAATGACCTCCAGAAATTTGACGTAAACCGAGGGTCACGATCACAAATGATCGAGACTGGTATACCATGTCTTGTAACCACTTCTTTTAAGTACAGTCTTGCTAGTTTGTCCATAGGGTCAGTTTCCCTCATCGGTAAAAAGTATGCAGACTTAGTGAGTCGGTCTACAATTACCCATATGGTGTCGTTTCCTTTTTGTGTCCTTGGGAGTTTGGTGACAAAATCCATGGTGATATTGTCCCACTTCCATTAAGGAATCTCTGATTGTACCAATAAACCAGATGGTTTTTGGTGTTCGGCTTTGACTCTTAAACACGTCAGACACTTGCTAACATAGATGACAATGTGAGCTTTCATGTTAGGCCACCAGTATAATTACTTCATGTCTTGGTACATATTATCAGGATCCGGATGAACGGAATGGTACATTTTATCGGAACCCGGGTGAACAGAATATTTCAACTTGTGAGACTCATGCATAATTAGAGCCCTTAGGTCACCGTTCAGGCGAGGCAAACTATACTTTGTTGTTCTTGACCAACAATGTCAGTCCGCAGTTGTTGCAATTTCTCCTTCCTGGGCGTTTCTGGTTCCTTCGAATTCTCAATCAAACATAACCTCCCTACGTCTCAGGTCTGTGAGGTTTTTCTGGTTTTTCGCTTAATTTAGCCTCCAAATCCGCTGGCGATGTCCAAATGATAAGTCATAACTAATAGGCCCGAACCCCGCATGGCTTTACTGTTCCTTTCTGCTCAAATGTCATCGGCATACATTTGCTTTTCCTGGGTGGATAGCAGGAATTCAATCATAATCATAATCAATTCCAACCAAAACAGGCGCTTGTTTGTCTCATGTTTAATTCTTCTGAGTCGAGGATGTGTTGTAAAACTTTTTTTGTTGGTCAGTGAACACGTACAGTTTGTCCGTACAGATATAATGCCTCCAAATCTTTGGAGCGAATACTACTGCACCTAACTCCAAATCATGAGTGGTGTAATCTTTCTCATGAATCTTTAGTTGTCGTGATGCATAAGCAATCACTTTTTCTCTTTGCATTAGCACTGCGCCTAACCCTTTGATTGAAGCGTCACAGTAAGCGATAAAGTCTTCATTTCCTTCGGGTAACGTTAGGATCGGTGCACTACACAACTTTTGCTTTATCAACTGAAAAGCTGCTTCTGCCTTGTCACTCCATTCAAACTTGATCTTCTTTTGAGTCAGCTTGGTCATTGGCTTGGCGATCTTTGAGATCCCTTTTATATGAATTTGTTAGAGTCCTGCTAGGCCCAAAAATTGACGAATCTCCGTTGCAGACTTAGGAGATGCCCAATCTTTGACGGATTCAATCTTGGCAGGATCCACATGAATACCCTGACTGTCGATTACGTGACCAAGGAACTGTACTTTAGGGATCCAGAATTCGCATTTAGAGAATTTGGCATACAACTGTTCCTTCTTAAGCAACTCCAAGATTAACTTGAGGTGCTCTGCATGCTCTTGCTTGTTCTTCGAAGGATATAGAATTCATCAATAAAGACAATTACGAATTTATCCAGGTTATCCGGTTTGCTACACCCGATTCATGAGATCATAATAAGCAGGTGCAATTTAGTCAATCCAAACGGTAATAAACATGAAATCCATAATGTCCATATCGAGTTCTGAATGCGCGGGTCTTTGGTATATCTCTTCAGAACCCCCTTAGTTGAATTGGTTAACCCGACATAAGGTCGATCTTTGAGTAGATACTTGAACCTTGTAGTTGATCGAACAGATCATCAATCCTGGGAAGCGGATAACGGTTCTTTACCGTCAGCTTATTCAATTCCCGGTAATCAATGCACATCCGGAATGATCCGTCCTTCTTCTTGACAAACAAGACCGGAGCTCCCCAAGGTGAGGAACTGGGTCTTATAAAGCCTTTGTCGGAAAGTTCCTTCAGTTGATTCGATAATTCTTTCATCTCGGGCGGTGCTAATTGATAAGGTGCTTTTTCGTGCTATGGGCAGTTAGCACAGGTTCAAATTTATTTGGAGATTCATTCTTGGCGGAGTGGTGGAATACCGGCAAGTCCTCAGGAAAATATTCGAGAAAAATCTAGATGATGGTTCGTCTTTCAAGTTGCTTCTACTTTTGAATTATCTTCGGCCTCCTTTATGGTAATATGTGCCAAAAAGACATGGTATCCTTTTAGCAAGTACCTTTGGGTTTTGGTATACGAGATGATGTTTAATCGGTTTGATATTTATATCATAAGTACCTTAATTAAGGTACTTAAAGGTAAAAACAAGCGCGTAACATATCTTCAAGAGTTTGATATTTATATCATGAGAATTCAATCTGCGGTAAGTGTCCTTCCCAACCATTCCAAAAGTCTATCACACAAGCGCGTAACATATCTTCAAGAGTTTGTATGGTTCTTTCGCTTTGTCCATCAGTCTCTGGATGGTATGCCGTACTCATAGTGCTTTAATAGCAATTTTCATTTGGTTTTATGGAGAGGAGAATGTACCAACAGACATGACTATGCATTTTACTTTATGCAGATATAAGGTTGGTAAGGGTTAGGTTACAAGTTCCAATATCCAGCCAGAATCGGAGGGATCTACCTAGGGACACTCCACTAGTTTGTGTATGAAGTCCTTACGTATAACATTAAAGTAGGAGGAAAATGTAAGAATAAAGAATAGTGCCAACTGAGATGGTGCTAGTACTAAGAATGAACCCAACAAGGTTATAGTCATGAAGTTCGGTAAGCCATGAAGGGGTTTGAAGAATGAAATAAAGAATTGTAAGATAAAGGGTGAAAAGAAAGAAGCCCTCCATACACTTAGGCAGAAAAGGCAGAAACCGGGTCAATACATATGCTGTCAGAATCACAAGTTGATTGCTGACATTGAAGACGACATCATGGACCCAGTGATGCAATGCACAACCCTTCCCAGCCATTCGAGTTTCTCTTGAAAGAAACTTGTCTCATTTGTCACGGAGACTAAACATGCAATCTACTGTCTCACTCACTCCGAGTAAGTCGGTATTGAAAAGGTGGCAGTCAGCTCCAGCCTCCGATCACTAATATCAAAGCGCACTTTCGAGTCTAGAGCCAAGAGATCATCAATTAATCTCGTTAGGACACATTTCCATTTATCTTGTCTTTCACACACTGTGGAAACAAGGTTATCTTAAGAGTCCTACGCATTATCCTTGTGATATTGCCAGAACATCCGAGTGATACGAAGGTATTCACTATGAAGATGGAAATCCTGCTAGAGCCTACATCAAACAAGCTCTAGGTAGGTGACTTGTGCGATTCTACAAGAATCAAACTTGTGTCAACTGGAAAGAAACGATGGTGCGATTCTACGTGAATCAAACTTGTTCCAGCATAAGAATTGACGGTTATTGAACATTTGACAACCAATCAAAACTATCGAAGTGTTACAAAATATTTTCATAATTAACACTTAGACTGATTTTTCAAATCAATTTTCTCTTTATTGCTAACTGTTTCATTACAGGATCATTTAAAGATGGAGATGGAGATGGAGATACCCAGTTCCAGTAATGTCAAGTTAATAACCGAATGCTCAGACACGACCTACACTTGTTATGAAGTTATGAAAGATCTCATAAAGGTGTCAAAGCTTCCGCAAACTCTGATATCATATTCTTCTTCACAAGTGCACAAGATGGCAATAAATTACTAGATGATGAGAGATTAAGTTTGGCTGATGATCTCAAGAAAGCTCATGATCAAAATCAAAACAAGTCAAAGTGAACAAGCTCAATTGTTATCTAAAGATCACTACAACAAAGTACTAGATGTAACATGAAGAATCAAAAGACTGCAAGCTGTAAGAGCTTAAGTCTAGTGTTTTCAAGGGTGACCTCCCTTAGGGGGAGATTGTTAGATATGAGTAAAAGACTCGGTTACCCCATATATTTATTGTTTATAATAGTTCGTAGTTTAATAGTTATTCGTATGTCTTTCGGTTTTAAGCCGGGTTCTAATACCCGGTATTTTGTAAAAACTATATAAGCCTCTTCCAACTTTAGAAGAGGCAAGCTAGTCATTTTACACTTTTCATATTAAACACATTTTCTCTCACTAGATATTCTCTCTCATGTGTTTCTCTCTCTAGAAACTAGCCCAATCACAAGAATCATCACCGTGTTATGAAATAAACGATCCTACATAAATGAATCTCATCAATATTATTTATCTTAATTGAGTTTGTGATTCTTTGATGATAAATAATTGAAAAGAGACATATTTTATTTTTTAAACAAATATGCTTTTCTAAAATTATTATTCTTATCAATGTTGTATATCATAATTAAATAAGTATGTTGATCCCACGGATTGATCGATTCTTTAGTATATAAAGAGTTTGTTACCTTGGAAGATTCCAAAATAACAAAGATTGAGACTTTGTGAATATACCAAAGTGTATGCGGAAACTACACTTTGATACTCTAGAGAAACGTATAAAATAGTAACAATCACTCACACACAATAGATACCAAAATCACTGCTTCAATATTATAAACAATACGAGTACTCTCTAAGTACTGGGGTTACACAACCTTGAAGCAATTACAAATTCTCTCTAAGTGTATATCTTAAAGTTCTAACTATCACTACTCTAGGGATCTCCTTTTATAGAAATACAAGGAACCCTTTTACACATATATCTGCCTATCTATTAGGAACAGTTACAGTTCAAAACTAAATATTCCGAAATACTCTCCATACCTTCTTATCTTCATATCATCAGCTTTGACTATTTAGCAGTACAAACCTCTTCAACTAGCAGTATTAAGTTTCATTGGCAGTACTAACTTTGTGCTGGCAGTACTAACTTTGTGCTGGCAGTACTAACTCCTTTAGTACTGTTGGCAGTATTAAGTCCTATGAAGATTTATTCCCAACAATCCTCCCCTAAACTTGTGATTGTCCTTTAAATCAACAAGTTTCTTCTGAATAAAATCTTCTATACTGCTGATGATTCTTTCAAACACTTTTGTCATTTCTGCACTTGATTTCTTATGAACCTAAGGAGTTCGAAAGCTTGTGAACTCTCATGGTCTACCTCCAATCTTGTACTCAACATCTTTGACAGCATCTCTTGACTCAAGGGATACTTCTTTTCTGTCAACATATGGATTGCCAGTCCATTGCTCATCAATAAAATATGAACACCACAGAAATCATGTAATCTCCAGCTCAAAAGATTGTATTCATGTTGGTCTTTCCAAATCTCATCATCCTCATCAGGCTCAAACAAGGTGTGTAAATCTCCCCAAAGCATAAGATCAAAACCTTCTGGTGCTGAAGAACTGTATCTCTCCTTGACTAATCTGAACAGTTGTTCTACATCCATTCTGTCAAAATCTAGAAGCATTTCACTTAGTATCTTATATTTCTTGGAGCTTCCATCACCCCTAAAGACTTGATAGTACATGAAGGTTTCTGTCAACACAACTGTCTTCCAATCCACAATAGGAAACTTAGTTGATAAGGATTCAATTTCTATGGGAGTTTCTTCTCTTGGTACTACATCCAGAAATCCTTTGAGCTCATCTTCCTCAACATCTTCTAACTTTTGTCTCTTCCTTGTTGTTTTCCTAGGAATAGACTTCTTCCTCTTTGCTGTTGGTTCTTTGGGAACTTCTTCCTTTTTCTCTTGAGTAGCAGCTTTTTCTTTCATAATCTTTTCTGGAGACTTTTCTTTCACAGGAGACTTTTGTTTCTTACTTGCATTCTCTGTATCCAAAGGCACAAACTTTTGATTAAAATCCCAGATCTTCTCAAAAACAGGCCTTACTTCATTGTAAGACATCCCTTTGAAGTCAGTCATCTTAAAATTCCCTTGGTTCTTCAAATACTTAACCATGTTCCTTCTAGCTTGGGCAATTGACTTAGGCTTCAATTTTAGAGAATGATATCTAAGGACTGAAGGATCATTCCAGTCAATCTTCTTTGTAGCCTTAGCTTCATCCATAACTCTTTTCCTTTCTTCTTCATCCCATTGTCTAGCAATCTCTGCATCTCTAGCAATTTGAGCCCTTTGTTCCTCATGCATCTGTTCTTCAATCCTAATTGCTTCAGCAAAACTTAATCTTTCTTGCTCAAGCTCCTTCTTGGATTTCTTCCTGGGCTCTTCATCTGTCATTATACCTTTACCCTTATCTTTTCTTTTCTCTGCACTTCTTCTTGAGTAAGTAGCCGTTTTCCCAGCAGTACTAATGTGTACTCCAGCAGTACTAACTTGTACTCCAGCAGTACTAACTGGAGGAACTTCTTCACTAGCAGTCTCTTTCTTCTTGCCAGCAGTACTAATTTGATCACTAGATTTCCCACTGCCCTCTTGCTCATGGATGACTTCAGTTGGAGTTATCTCTTGTATAAAAAGTTCAGTTTCAGTACTTGCTTTTTTCATTACACTCCTTCATCATCTGTAAAACCTTCTTTTAGAGAACTTCCTCCCCTTTTTGGAAGAATCATCTTCAGCATCCGAAAAGACAAAATCTAGAATGTTTTTGCCTTCCCAACCTGATCTGGCCTCTAGTTTCTTGACCTTTAGGTATAAGCCAGAACTGTTAGGTTTGCTTAGTCTTGGTCAAATCAGCCTCTAGAACTCCAACCCTGTCAGAAAGTATGGTAACCAAAGTCATCAATTCTTGGAGTTTCAAGCTACCCTCATCACTTCCATGTGAGTGAACAGCATGGAGAGGTGAATCATGGGGTGTAGGAGGATGATAGTCTGAGCCAAGGTGAGTTGGGGAAGGTTGTGGAGGGGCCCCTCCCCGTCCCCGGCGCAGGGTTGAGGTGTTCAGGTGGTTGTGGGGATGGTGAGCATTGGAGATTCAGGTGTAGGTGAGATGTAGGTTTGTAGGTGATGTGATGATGTGATCTATAAGGTGAGGATTCAACAGCATTCAACATATTTGGAAATAATTCAACTTCCTGTCCTGAAAAACCCTTGGTTATTCTCTTCATGTTGCTAAAAACCTTCATGGTGAGAGTTGGGACTAAATAAATTCTTGAGTGTTGTTGGAGCTTGTGTCTCTGCATGTCTAAGCATAGTTGGATAAATCTAGGATACATCAAAAACTTATGGGGACTAGATATGTTAGACACCATATGGTCAAAGATCATCCTAGAAAAATTGAATTTTCTATCTGTGGCTAGACAAATGACAGCTACTGCAATGTTACTGCTAAACTGCTCCCAAGCAGTTTTCTTAGGGCTTAAACAGTGAAGGATATTATGTATAAGAAACCTCCATTGAGGTGAAAATGCACCTTTTTGAAAGGTTAACTTATCTGAGTTAGTAACATATCCCATAAGCGCCAGTTGAGCAAATATCTCTGTAGGTGGAAGAGAGGTAATCCCATCTTGATCATCCAACTTTAGATGTCGCCTTAGAGAGCCTTCAGAGATTGACAGTGAGTGTCCATCGATAGAAGCATGAATCTTAACGGAGCCATCATCATCAGTCACAATTTCAGCAGACCTCCAAAATTGTCTTATAAATGAGACACACACTTCTGGTTTCTTGGTAAGTGCATAATGAATATGACATCGAGTGATGAAATCAATGATTTGATGGAACCCTGCACTACCCGTAGATTTTTCAAGATACGCAACCATATTGTGTTTGTCACAAAATTCTAAATTTGCCATGAATGAAGGTGTAAGTAAACAAGTGGGATTTGATCGTGTAAGGTAGTATTAGGTCTGGAGAAAGTTAATTTCAATGTGATAGAGAAAACAGAGAAATATAATTTGACCAATATTAAGAAAATTGAAGATACACGTGAAAGATTTTACTAATTTATAGTAGGTTCACGAAAGTCCAATTGGTCAAAGGCCTATACCCTATGTATTTGGCGGAAATATCTCAACGGCTCTATCAATTAATGTAAAAATTTTGTTAGGCTCAAACAGTACTAACGGTCATCCAGCAGTATTAACTTTGGCCTAGCAGTATTAAAATTTGCCTAGCAGTATTAACTTCTCCACCCATCAGCAGTACAAAGTCCAAAGATTTGAAGGACTAAAAGAAACACTTCACACAATCTCTCTTTTCTGTTTTTAGGCTCACAATTCATCTCTCAATTCTTTTGGCTCACTTTTCACTCTGTCTATTTTTCACACAGCTCTCTTTCTATTTTTGAGCTCACCAATTCATCTCTCAATTCTTTTGGCTCACTTTGCACTCTTTCTATTTTTCACACAGCTCTCTTTCTGTTTTTAAACTCACCAATTCTCTCTTTTGTTTTAGCTCACAAAATCACACAAAGTGTAGTTTTTGGCAAACTACCAGCCATAAACGGATTTGATGAGTCTTTACCAAGAGCCGTTTGCTTTGGACTAGCCATTGCTTCATTTAGAAAAACATGGTGCAATGATTACCAGATAGTTTTGAGTAAACTACCAACTATAAACGGATTTGAGAAGTCTTTACCAGTAGCCGTTTGCTCTGGACTAGCCAATGCTTTATTGAAACAACATGGTGCATGGAGACCATATAGTTTTTAGTAAACTATCAACTATAAACGGATTTGATCAGTCTTTACCAGGAGCCGTTTGCTCTGGACTAGTCAATTCTTGATGTCTGTAAGACATGGTGAATTGATGACCATTTGTTGTGTGGTGTAACAACCAACACTTTAAGAACAACCATCATGTTTCCTCCCCTCAAATGATACATTTTGGACTAACATCAATGGCACACTTCAGTGTATATCCTGAAACAGTTAGCTTAAAAACCAAGAAAAACAAAAGCCAAACATGGTTCTTGATTAACAGTATTAAGTGTTATGCACAGGATTAACAAAGATACCTAAACAGCACTAGCAGTACTAATTATAAGTAACAGTTTTAACAAACAGTTTTAATTTAAATTAGCAGTACTAACTAGACCTAGCAGTATTAATTTTAAAAACACTAACAGTACTATTATGTAACAAACTTTACAAAACATATAAGAGATTTGGACCTTAGGGATTGAGCATTCCAATACTTGAAACCAAGTACTGAAATCTACCAGCATCAAAACCTTTTGTTAGAAGATCAGCTACATTAAGTTGAGTATCAATTTTAGCCATTTGAATCAACTTTTTAGAATTACAATCTCTTATAAAATGATGCCTAATCTCTATATGTTTTGTTTTAGAGTGTTGAACAGGATTTTCTATGATACAAATAGTACTGGTATTGTCAATGTAAATAATAGTGCTCATAAAATTGTACCCATAATCAAGCAATTGGTTTTGGATCCAGAGAACTTGTCCACAGCAATTTGCAGCAGCCACATATTCAGCTTCAGTTGTAGAAGTGGCAACCACAGTTTGTTTCTTGCACTGCCAAGAGATCAACCTATTTCCCAAAAATTGACAACCTCCAGTGGTTGACTTCCTATCAAGTGTAGCTCCAGCATAGTCACTATCAGTATAAGCAACTAACTCCAATGGAGAATCCTTAGAATACCAAAGACCTAGAGATGGTTTGCCTTTGAGGTATCTAAAAATTCTTTTGACAGCTAAAAGATGGGAAGTTTTGGGAGAAACTTGAAACCTTGCACATGCACACACTGCAAACATGATATCTGGTCTAGATGCTGTAAGATACATCAAAGATCCAATCATGGATCTATAAAGATGTTCATCAACATCATCAGCATCTGAATCTTTAACCAAAGGCCTTTCCAAATCAGTGGGAGTGGAGGCAGACTTCACATCTGTGTAGTTGAACTTCTTTAGGATCTCATGGACATATTTATCTTGACTAATAAATATGCCTTTCTTCTTCTGTTGAACCTGCAACCCCAAAAAGAAGGTGAGTTCTCCCATAGAACTCATCTGAAACTTATCCTTCATAAGCTTCTCAAACTCTTCACAAAGCTCCTTCTTGGTAGATCCAAAGATGATGTCATCTACATAAATCTGAACAAGCAAAATATGCCCTTGATGACTTTTGATGAAAAGAGTTTGATCAATCTTTCCTCTTTGAAATCCATTGCTCAAAAGATAAGTGGCCAATGTGTCATACCAAGCTCTGGGTGCTTGATGAAGTCCATAGAGTGCTTTGACAACTTTGTAGACTTTGTCAGGATGGTCAGGGTCTTCAAACCCTGGAGGTTGACATACATACACCTCCTCTTCAATTTGACCATATAGGAAAGCACTTTTGACATCCATTTGATAGACAGTGAAACCCATATAAGAAGCATAAGCCAGAAATATTCTTATAGCCTCTATCCTAGCCACTGGAGCAAATACTTCATCATAATCAATCCCTTCTTCTTGTGTATGGCCTTGGGCAACAAGTCTTGCTTTGTTCCTTACAACAATTCCCCTCTCATCTTTCTTGTTTCTGTAGACCCACTTTGTACCAATAGCCCTATGCCCTTTAGGCAAATCTACAAGAACCCATACATTTTGTAGCTTGAACTGTAGGAGTTCCTCTTGCATTGCCTCTACCCAAGCAGGATCACTAAGAGCTTTAGAAACTCTCTTTGGTTCTTCTTGAGATAAGAAACAGGCAAAAAGGCATGTATGCAAGTCCTGGTGAGTCTTTCCTTCATAAATGGCACTAAGAAATCCTAGTTCAGAATAAGAAGTTGTCATCCTTCTTGTTTGAACAGAAGACTGCACATCACCAATCACATGATCAATTGGATGATCCTTGTGAATTCTTGTATGAGGAGTAGTAGAAACTGCATAAGATGGTGAAAGATTCCCCAAATCAATGCTTTGATCCTCCTCTTGAGTGTCTTCAGTGATAGGAATTGGTCCCATTAATCCTTCAGAAGTAGCAGTACTAACTTCATTATCAGCAGTACTAAGTTCTCTACTACCAGTATTAACTTGTGGACTGGCAGTATTAACTTGTTGATCATCAATGCCATCATCCTGAAAGCTGCTATCATCATGAGTCCCATCTTGACCTTGTAATTGTACATCATCCACAGATTGAGGTATAATATCTTCAAAGTATGAAGCATCCTTCCAGATTGGCATGAAAATACAATCTTGATCTTTTTGAGAAGATATGTTAGACTCAGAACCTTCTTGCATACCTGTAGAAACATTAGAAAAAGTCCCTGCAACTACTGGCACATAATTCATAGTTTGGGTTAGAGAATCAAGATCAAACAGCCACTTGGGACCATTTCCCTCCAACATAGGTTTATTCTCTAGAAACCCAACATGCAAGTTTTCCTGTACTTTCCTAGTTCTAATGTTGTATACCCTAAAAGCTTTGCTACTTAAAGAATACCCAACAAAGAAACCTTCATCACTTTTGCCATCAAACTTGCCCAACTTATCTAAGGTATTAAGAATTGTAACATGACATCCAAATGGCTTCATAAATCCTATAGCTGGTTTAATACCCCTAAAGAGTTCATAAGGAGTCTTATTATGAGGCTTGACAACTAAGACCCTATTTTGTACATAGCAAGCAGTAGAAACTGCTTCTGCCCAAAATGTTGTAGGTAACTTAGAATCTGCTAACATAGTTCTAGCAGCCTCAATTAGAGTCCTATTCTTTCTTTCAGCTACACCATTTTGTTGAGGTGTCCTTGCTACACTGTATTCTCTCTTTATACCTTTTTCTCTACAGAACTCATCCATCACATGGTTTTTAAATTCAGTCCCATTGTCACTTCTGATAATTTTAACCTTCTTATCCACTAGATTTTCTATTTCCTTGATAAAGTTTTTAAGGATCTCACTAGTTTCATCCTTAGTTCTTAAAAAGAAAACCCATGAAAACCTACTAAAATCATCAGTAACTACCAAGCAGTATTTTTTATGCATTAAACTACTCACAAAAGTTGGACCAAACAAATCCATATGTAGCATAAATAATGGCTTAGTAGAGGGACTAAAGGCTTTGGTCTTACAAGAGGCTCTATGTTGCTTGCCTTTAAGACAGGCAACACAAGTTTGGTCATTCTCAAACCTTTTTAAAGGCAAATCTCTTACAAGATTATCTTTTACAAGTTTATTGATATTTTTGAAATTGACATGACCAAGCCTCCTATGCCATAACATTGATTCCTCAGATGTAGCCTTTGCAACTAGACAAGTTAAACCATCTTTGGGAACTATGTTTTTCATATCAAAACTGTACATATTGTTTTGTCTAGGAATTTTAAGTAGTACTTGACTTTCATCAGGCAACTTAAAATTGGGAGACAAAACAAGACATTCAGAATCAGTGAAAAGAACATAGTTCTTTTTGTCACACATTTGTGAGACACTAAAAAGGTTAAACTTCAACTCTTTGACAAAGTATACATCTTCAAAATCAAGTTTATCTGTTTTGATAGTACCTTTACCAGTGATTCTTCCTCCATTTGCTCCTCCACCAAAAGTAACAAATCCTCCATCAAATTCTTTGAAATCTGAGAGGTGAGCAATGTTTCCAGACATGTGCCTTGAGCATCCACTATCCACAAATCCTTTTTCATTCAATTGGTAGTTGCTCTGCACACAAAAACTTATGAAGTTAGTTACTTTTGGGGACCCAAGCCATTACTGACTTGGATCTGCCTCGTGCATCAATATAATTATATTTGTTAAAGGTTAATGATGCACCATTGGGTTTGATAGGTCTCCACACCCAACATGCTGAGGGCTTAACAGCATTAAAACCCCTTGTCCTGACAGTATTAACATTTGGTCTAACAGTATTAAAAACTTGTTTAGCAGAATTAATATTTTGAATATTAGACCTCTTTGTTAAAGCTGTATTCTTGTAAAAGGACCTTTGTGCTTGATTTTGAAAATGAGTCTTAGGCCTAGCACAAGAAACTGTTGGTTTTGGGTGAGCAGTATTATAAGACCTAACAGTATTAACAAACCTAGCAGTGCTAACAGGTCTGACAGTGTTAACAGACCTAGCAGTACTAAGAGGTTTTGTATTTTTGACAGTTTTCAGGCCAGTCTTCATTAAGACTGCTCTAGGAACCATATGTTTATAAGCATTAGGACAATTATATTGGATGTGATCAAAATCACCACAAATAAAGCATGCTTTGTTATGAAAAACAAAGTTACATCCTAATTGATCAGTTTTCTGACCATTCCAACCTCTTTGGTTCCCCCTAGGTCTCTGTGACCTATATAGCTCAGCATACCTAATTGTTCTTCTACTTGGTTTGTCATTGTTAATAGACGCTTCCTTAGTAGCAATAGGTATTTTCTTTTCTACTTTTGGGGTAGACTCAGCTTCTTCCTCATCATCTGACACCCAATCTTCAATAATTGGAGCATCAATATTATCTCTAGCCTTTTTAGGTTCTTCTACCCTAACATGATTAGCAGGATGGAAGAACTTTTCTTTCCATTCTTTGTCTGCCTTAAGTGGAGACACAGTAGAGCTAGTTTCAGATACAGTCTTGGGTTGTTGTGTTAAAGAGTCATCAGTATTCTCCTTAGAATTATTTGACTCTCTAGCACAAACATTAGTTGCCTTTAAACATAAATTTCTAGGACCATACCAATTTATCTCAGGTTGTTGGAATTCCTCAAGACCTGAATAAGACAAGTCTAAAGGTGTTGGTCTGTTGCATATTTTTTGTCATTTCAAATAATATAACCTATCTGTTGGAATTAAGGGAGCCATGAGATCCCGCCCCCAACATGAGATTTTTTGTTTCTTGTCGAGGTAAAGGAAACAGCATTATAACCAAAACCCCTTTTGCTCATTGTCAGTGACCTGAACTTGCTAACAAATCATCTAAGTCTTTAGATGATTTTTCAAACTTTGCTACGCTTAAAGTAAAACCTTGCCACCCAAACCCACCTTTTTTTTTCTTCCTTAACTTTTTCCAGTTCAGTTCTTAACTATTCCTATTAGATAATCCTTATGACCTACACTTCTTTTCAACAAAGCAATCTCTTCAGAAAACAGGACTTCAGATTCTTTATATTTAACCACTTGTGCTTCTAAAATTGACAGTCCTCTTTTATATGTAGCTGCTTTAAAAGCAGTATCATCTAATTTAACTAGAAATCATTCATACTATTTTTTAAGAGCTTCATAATTTAGCAAACAAGATTTAGAACAAGATTTTCATTTGGATACCTCAGAATCTCGTAAATGCCTAATGAGAGCTATGTTTGCTTGAATTTCATCCTTGCCATGTCACTCAATCAAATCCAGACTACCATCTATAGCAGCATTGCCTTTTAATAAAGCATTTCTATCCTTTACTGCCTTTGATGAGCTTCCCTTGAATTCCATAATTTATGTTTCTTTACTTCTTGGTGCTTTCTGCATTCTCTGGCATAAATGTTCATTTTTATGACAGTTGAAACATTCTACTTTTGATTTATATACACAGCAGTATACTTCCATCAATGATGAATTTCATTCAGTTCTTTGATAGAACTTTCTGCCCTCATGCTCAGTGTGCCATATTCCATTTTGATCCATTTCTTCCAAATCATCATCATGAAATTTGCTCAAGATCTTCATGAACAAGTTGAGACCCTTGTGGTTGAGTGGACAAAAAGGCATAAACTGTGGCATCACTAAAACTAGCAGTACTAGTTTCAGTACTAGCAGTATTAACTTTGGTGGTGCCAGTACTAACTCCAGTGTTAACAGTATTATAGTATTGTACCTATTGGACTGGAAGTGGGATTAAGGTTTAGAATTTTTTTTTAGGATTTTTTTCTTTTTTTTAGAATAGAAATGCCAAGTTTTATCTTATTATTAGCAGCAAAAGTTTCTCTATAACCTTTGTTCAACAACTTTTAAAATTGTTGTACAAATCATCCAAACCCATAGTTTCAAAGTCGGGTTTGTTCATCCAGACTACCACATGTGTATCCCATTCAGAAGGTAAGCTTCTCAAAAACTAAACATTTAGATCATCTGGAGGAGTATCTACACCAAGAATTGCCAATCTACTAACAAGCTTTTGAAGCCTGTTAAAGATAGAGTCCAAAGATTCTGGCCTTTTTCTTCTTGTTGTCGTTTTTGTTTTCTTTGTAGCTATGTAAAGTTTTCATACTGTTGCTTTAATAATGCCTTTTTGTGTCTTCTTTGTAGCATCATTTCCTCCAAAAAGCGAACGCTTTAATAGCAATAAACAAGGAATTGGTGCATCAGCATTACTTTTTGGGTTTAAAGGTAAGCTGATGTTCATTTGGAGTGTCATGAGGAGAGAATTCTGGCTTTGACATCATTCTCTTTGAAATCATTTTCTTTAGATAGTAGAGGGGCCACAATCATTTCAATGCTGTTGATGGGACCTGATTCTGGTGTTATGTTAAACATGAAATAGGTACACCAAGAATTCCCGATTTTCTATTACCTCCCATAATGCATAATCTTGGATCTGAAAGTACTGCTTTGATTCTGATTTCCCACATCTCATACTCTCCTAGTTTGAGCATGGGAAGCTTTGCCAACGCATTGTTCTGAGAATTTTCTAACTCCATTTTCCCTAGATCAAAGTTTCTCAAAGCACAGGCTCTGATACCACTTGTTGATCCCACGCCTTGATCGATTCTTTATGATATAAAGGTTTTGTTACTTGGAAGGAAATCCAAAATAACAAGATTGAGGACTTTGTTGTTTTTCCAATGTGTATGCGGAATCTACAATTTGATACTATAGAGATAAATTATGAATGAAACAGTAATGATCACAAAACCAATGAACACAAAAAATCTACTGCTTCAATATTATTTAATAATAACGAGTATTCTTGAGTATGGGGCTCCCACCCACCACTTTACAAACCTTGAAGCTATTACAAATTTTCTCTAAATGTATCTCGTAAAGTTCTAAAATTACATACACTTGGATCTCCTTTTATAAATAAATACAAGGAGCCCTTTACAAGATATCAGCCTTCATCTAGGTTAGTTACAACTTCAAATATAAATATCAGAATATAATCTCCATGCTTTCTTATCTTCTGTTCATCAGCTTTGGGACCATTTAGAGTACTAACTTCTTCTACTAGCAGTATTAAGTAACCTTGGCAGTACTAACTTTGTACTGGCAGTACTAACTCCTTTAGTACTATTGCCAGTATTAAGTCATATGAAGATTTATTCCTAACAAAGAACCTTTAAAAGGGCGGCTTTTTCTTCATCTTTTAACTCCTTAGAAATTATGACGGGTAATTTATCGGTTCCTTCTAAAAATGCATAAGGTCGACATTTTTCATCGGAGGGAGAGTCGGATACGGGTCTTCATTTAACAATTTTTCAAGGTAAAGAATGTCTCCCTCCGTGTCGTAATAATCGTCATCTAATTTAGAAAGATCCTTTTTTTTTGTTCTTTTTATTTTTTTTTCTCCTCCACCCCTCTACCCCAACCCTACACCAACTCCAACTACGTACTGTTGCTTGTGCAGATTCAATCAATCCTAAAGTTTTACATCTTCATAGCTGTGAAACAGGATCTGTTAGATAACTTAAATAGGTTAACTAAGTTGGCCTTGGTATCCTATGGATCTCACCTTGTGATTTGGTATGGATATACTAAAACAGTGACTATGCAGGAGCAAGTTTAGATAGGAAATCCACAATAGGAGGTTGTCAGTTCCAAGGGTGCAGGTTAATTTCATGGCATTGTAAGAAGCAGACTATGGTCGCTAATTCTAGAACTGAAGCTGAGTATATTGTTGCTTCCAATTATTGTGGACAAGTACTTTGGATTCAAAATCAAATGCTGGATTATGGATACAATTTCATGAATACCAAGATTTTCATTGACAATGAAAGCACCATCTGCATAGTTAAGAATCCAGTGTTTCACTCAAAGACTAAGCACATTGAGATTAGACATCATTTTATCAGAGATTCCAATGAGAAGAAGCTTATTCAGATGATCAAGATTCACACAGATCAGAATGTTGCAGATTTGCTCACAAAAGCATTTGATGTTGGCAGATTTCAATATCTGATTGCAAGTATAGGAATGCTTAACCTCTGAAGTATTGATTGAGGGGAGGTTAATTGTGTTAATATGCAGCGGATTATGCACAAATGATGCTTGAAATGGAATGGAATAGCAGCTAATGATGAAATTCAAGTTAGTGTTGTTGGCCTAACTTACTACTGGTAAGTATAATTAGTACTGCTGTTATAATTAATACTGTGAGCATTGAGAGAAAACAAAAACAGAAAGAGAGAAAAAGTAAGCTTAAAAGAATTGAGAGAAATCAAAAACAGACAGAGAGAATTATGAGTTAAAAGAAATGAGAGAAATTGGTGAGCATAAAACCAGAAATAGAGATGTGTGAAACAAAAATAGAAAGAGTGATTTTGTGAGTTAAAAGAAATGAGAGAAATTGGTAAGCATAAAAACAGAAAGAGAGATGTGTGAAACAAAAATAGAAAGAGTGATTTTGTGAGCTAAAAGAAATGAGAGAAATTGGTGAGAATGAAAAACAGAAAGAGAGCTTGTGAGTATCAAAATTGATGATGGAAATGCTTTTTGGAACGAAATTAGACGTAATGCTGGTAACTCAGTTAATGCTGCTAGGCATACACTTACTACTGCCAGTGTTAGTTAATGTTGTTATGTAACACCCCCATTTTTACAATATAGCAGCAGAAGCTAATCTAGGGTATTACTTCATGGAAACAACAATCATAATCATAGAAAACGTTCGCTTATAGGTTTCCTTATTCTGATATTTTATAATCTTTCTTTTATATTACAAGATTTCTTAAAGATAAATTCAGTCGGTCTAAATCAAAACCTCAAGTTGCATATCTATATAATCTCAATTAAACTTTGCCAAAACAACATACTCTCATAACAATTATAACCCAGAATCTAATCGAACTTTTCTCAATCACAATGGAGATTTTAAAATTATGTGACACCAAACAGGTCGCCTCACTTAAAGAAACCTGAGGGGAAGTGAAGAATCTTCACCAGATTGTGTTATTTTTCTTATTACAATATTCACGATAAGGTATGCTCTTACAGAAAATCCCACTATTTATGTTTCGCTTATCAAACAGTTTTGGGAAACTGATACTGCCAGAACACTTGATAATGGAGAAATTGAATTAACTGCTACAATAGATGGCAAAGTTAAGATTGTTACTGAGGCATCTGTTAGAAGGCATCTCCAATTAGCAGATTCTGATGGTATTAGTTCTTTTCCAACTACTGAAATCTTTGAACAACTTTCCTTAATGGGGTATGTGTCAACTTCTGACAAATTAACCTTTCAAAAAGGACACTTTTCCCCTTAATGAAGATTTCTCATCCATACCATCCTACATTGTCTAAGTCCTAAGAAAACCTCTTGGGAACAATTTAGTAGCAATATAGCAACTACTATTATTTTCTTGGCTACTAATAGGAAATATAATTTTTCTAAACTGATATTTGATGGTATGGTGAAAAACTTAGATAGTAAACACAAATTTTTAATGTATCCAAGATTTATTCAAGTGTTTTTGAACAAGCACAAGAGACTGCTCCAACCTCACACAAGACTTTATATTGCTCCTACCTACACTCAAAAACGTTTTAGCAATATGAAGAGGGCTTCTAAGGGTTATACTGGGGAAAACATTCCATTGTTTCCTGCAATGATTGTTTAGGACCCAGTTGTTTAGGGTGAAGGATCAACACACCCAGTTTAGTCCCATCACACACCACCAGTGTGCTCCATCAATTAGTTTAGCTTAATAATCTTAGATGTTCATCTGTTTTTGCTTTTGATAGTTTAGATCTTTGTTTTTCATATATTTGTCATAAAACTCATAAAAAACCAAAAATATTAGAATAGATTCTTAGATCTTGCATTCTAGCTCAATTCAGTAGTTTAATTTTGCTTAAATTAGTTGTTAAAAGCTCCTAGTTATCTGGTTTCATAGCTTTGTTTGTTAGGTTTCAAAATTAGTAGCTTAATCAAATCTGTCATAGTGATAAAGGGGTGTTTGGCATAAGCTTGTTTGACTAGTAAAAGTCAAATAAATTTGTGCAAAATACTTTGGTCAGCTGAGTTTTAATTAGAGATAAAGTTTTAAAGAGGTTTGAGTTCTTAGCTTTTAGTCTAAATGAATTTATGGCTTAATATGCATGTTCCTGCACCAGGGTATCTTAGAGCTTAAAATTAGTTAGCTTATTTCTGTCCTAGGCTCTCTAGGCTTAAAGAGTAAGTGAATTTAGTTTGGTCACACTCAATAGAGTGTGACAAGTGTAGTTGTATCATCAAGAGTGCCTGCACTTTTGGTCTTTGTTTGTGCCAATTGCACCAGCAGTACTAACATCAGTTAGTACTGCTGATATTTAAGCCCCAATTTAAGCTAGCATTGTTAGGATTTAATAGCTAATCTTTTAGAATTTTCTACTCTAGGTATAGCTTAATATAGATTAGTACTTAAATTTCATTTTCTAGCTTATTATCCTAGCTTAATTCTGCTGTCAAAAGTCATTTAAAAACCTCAAAAGCCAAAAAACAGTACTTAGGAATTTCAGGATCTTAATTTGTTAATTTAGCTATTGAGTCTAGATTTTATAGCTTATATAGATAGAATATAAGTAGTTTAATAAGTCCTTAAAGATTTAAAGTCCAGTGTAGCTTTTTAAGTTTTTTAGCTTATTTAGATTTTGTGCTATTTTTCTTAATTCCTGAGTTTGCTTAATTCATGCTTAATTTCAGTAGCTTAAGAGGATGTCTAGTTCTATTTTCTTTTCTGAAATAGCTTAAGCATCATATAAGCTTTTTAGGATTCCTTTCCTTTTTAATTTTGAGCTAAAAATAAGCTTTTTAAAGCTTAATAAGTAAAACCAAAGGTTAAGCCCTCCTTTCTGAGGTCAGTTCAAAAATAAGCTCTTATTGAGCTTATTTGTTAACTTCAGCTCAAGTAGCTTTTATTAATTTTGTTTCCACCTACTATCTTTAACAACTTGCTTTTTATAAGTTTTTTTGATTTAAGTACTTTTTGTTCTCACTTATTTTTAAGGCTTACTAGGATTAAATTTAAGTCGGGTTAGTACCGCTCAGGACTAGGTTTTAGTTATTTTTAGTATTTTAATCGTTTTCAGTTATCCTTCATCAGTTTATATCATTGCTACCATTAGTCCCCCCTCAAGTATTACATAGTTAATCCTGTAGTTAAGTCTTGTTAAGTTGTTTAGTAAATTAATATTTTATTAATAATTAGGGTTTAGCTTTTAATTAGTTTAATTAAACTTTTATAAAAAGATAAAAATTAGGGCTTTTATTTTTATAAAATTCTGCACATTTTCTTTATTTAGTGTAATTTTTATAAAATTTTATGACTAATTTTTATTAATTTTATGTCTTAATTAGTTTGATGTTTTCTATCATAAGAATTTTATAAACTCATTTTTTGAAGTTATTCTCGAGAAATCTTTTTATGAAATATTTTTTTAAGGTTCTACTTGAGGGCAAGCAGAAGACAAGTGGGGGGATATTTGATAACATCAAATATTTAATACTTTTAGTTGTCATTTTATCCCCTAAATCACCTACATTTGTATCACTAACACTTGAAAACAAGATATTTTTAGTTATTTTGTGGTTTTCAAGTAAAATGCTGATATTTAGCAATTATGGAAGTAAAAGGACAAACTATGTAATTATGCACAAGATGTTACGGCGTAAACCCTTCCAAGGTTACGCCATAACAAATTCCATGCTAAAGCACGACATTTAAAGGACGATTACGACACAATCCATTTATTGGTTACGCCGTAATCACATATAAGGAAGGAAATCATGGCAAAATTTACTGTTACGGCGTAACAAGTTATGTATTTACGACGTAACTATATTCAAGGAAGGAAATCATCGTATCTTTGGATTTTTGGAATGTGAATCAGCAATTATGGCGTAACAAGATATAAGGTTACGCCATAACACTTGAATATTTATGGAATGACGTGTTACCATGGTTATGGCGTAACTGACTTGTGGTTACGCCGTAACACATTCGAAGTCTATAAATTGAAGACGTTTCTACACAATTCATCATCCAACTTCTCCCAACCCATTCTTGGGTTTGGGAACAGGTTCTACAGCAACACTAGTGATAGAAGCAAGGTTGTAGGAGCCATGTATCGTGTGACAAATTTAGTTTTAGGAGTTTGCATTGTTTCGTCACGTTTCCTACATTTTTCCTAAACCTAAGCATGAGTGTAATTCTCCTTAATATCAGTATCATTTTGCTTCATTGTAATCTCTTTACTTTTTTTATTATTAATATCATAATCTGTATGAAGCTTTAAGTTGCATTATCTTGATGTTAGTCTTAGATCTAGGCTGCGAGAATGCTAAGTGCAAAGTTATCCACTTCACTTGGATGTTCTCAAATCTCTAGTCGTAGTATCCATAAACATTGTAGGATCGATGTATACCCATGACATCGGTCTCTTAATCTTGGAACTTAAATTAAGTGTTTTGCAGCTTTAGCACCGGTTTAATTATAATTCAGCTTCGGCCCTTACTCTCGTAAAGAAGTAAGCTTTTACCTTTGTTCAATCACTCTGGTAAAAGGCGCGACCAGCATTCGAGTCGCGGTTGGGTTAGCATTTTACCATGAAAGGAATCAACCACTGTGAACTAGGAATAGGTCAATTCCCCTCGGGGTTCATTCTACCTAGGAATCATAGGCTAAACAAGGATGAACGTCTTAGTTTAGTGTCACCTCAGGTTATGATACTAATAAATTGCACCAAGAAAGAAGTACGGAATTAACTTGATCAACTTGGCAACGGTATACCTTCTATCCTAGTTATATTTCCTTTATTTTACGTGACAAATTATTATCTTATAATATTTCTCTTTAAAGTCTTATTTCATTAATAAGCTACTCCTGGGATGACCTCGGATTTACCTTTCTATACTACCCATGATCGGGTTCTCTGCCCGTTAGTGAGTCGTTAGGTAGATCGAGTATTATAAATTTAAAAGTTGATAAAAATATATTTTAAAAGAAAATACGCATCATATATAGAATGTGATATTACACACTAAAAACTCATTTTTGAGTCTTCTATTTATAGTGTCTGAAAAAGACTCGATACGCCGTATCTGGCTAGGTCGATACGCCGTATAGGGATGGATTCCTTGAAGTGCGCGCTACGTTCTCAATCAATCAATGAAATCATTCCCAATTTACTTTTATTACTATATCTTCGAATAGTTATCTTCATGGATACGGCGTATGGAAGCAGTCTGATACGCTATATTAGGAATTGGTCAAACGGGCTTTCTTGTGAAGTCTTGGCGCTAATACAACGTATCTCTTTTGTCGGATACGGCGTATGTAGTCAGAAATCAGTAATCTTCAAATGTCTTTGTTTTAGCTCCAAATTATGCGCCTTTTAGCATGTCTTAACAAAACACTCCTGAATTACTGCATTTATCAACTTAAAAGCAATCAAGTACCAAATCATGTAATAAATATATAAAAATGGGCAAAAAAGATGGGATAAATGATATAATAAAGTGACGTTGTTATTTGATGTCATCAGGTACTTATACGCCTAGCACTGGTCGGCCATGGACCCATAATGGGCTTACCATGGGCCTTGGGCCTTTCTACTTTATCAAGGTTCCAAAAACTATACTACGAGCCAATCATATGATATTATGGAAGTGACCGATACTTTCATATTCCTAACAAACTAAACCAACTACAACCTCAATTCCTGGTCTTCGAGATTTTTCATCCCTATTGGATTCGACCAGAGAGTTTTTGTCTTATAAAAGGATCTTTCTCAACTCAAACAACTAGATTATTCTGCATAACTGCTCGAAACGATAAAGTCACAAATTCCTGCAATGGTAGATGCTCAACTTAGCACAAGACTTGAAGATTCTATTCAGAAGGCTTTCAGGTCATACACTGCAGAATTTAAGAAGAAGGCTAAAGATGATAAGAAGAGATACATTGATCTCATTGAGAAATCAATGAAAGAGATAATCAAAGATGAAGTCAACACTCAACTACCTCAGATTTTACCAAAGTAAATATCTGACTTTGTCACTCCTGTGATCCAAAGCATCATTAATGAATCACTTGAGAATGTTGTTTTGGCTAAATCTTCTTCTCAACCACAATCTATATATGAGGCTGCAGCATCACTCACAGAGTTTGAATTGAAGAAGATCCTTCTAGACAAGATGCAGAAAGTAAATCGTATAAGAGGAGCTCTAGAACACAAAGAACTCTATGATGGAGTGGTCAGATCTTATAAGCTTGAGAAGGATCTCTATGAATCTTATGGTAAAGCATATTCGATAAAGAAAGACCGTGAAGACAAGGAAAAAGATGAAGACCCTCCTGCTGGATCAGACCAAGGGTTGAAAAGAAGGAAGGTGATCAAGGATGATGAACCACCAAAAGGCTCTAAATCAAAAGATTTTAAGTCAAGCTCATCCAAAGACACCAAGTCTCAGCCAAAATCATCTGGTAAGTCTGCGCAAGCAGAGGAACCAGTGTTTTAGGCTGCAAACACTAAGATGCCACATAATCAAGGAATTAATTTAGGTAACACTGATGATCAACCCAATGTCGAGGCAACTTCAAAGCATGACTGGTTCAAGAAACTTAAGAGACCTCCGACTCCTGATCCTGATTGGAATGCTAGAAAATTTGTTGACTTTAGACCACCATAAACCTGGATAAGCATAATTGCTCAAGTAGAAAAGCTTCCTCTCACTTTCAACGAGCTGATGAGCACTCCTATCGACTTCTCTGCATATGTCATGCATAATCTTAAGATTGATAATCTGACACAAGAGCATCTTGTTGGACCAACTTTTAATCTTCTCAAAGGGACATGCAGAAGTCGAGTGGAACTCGAATATCATTTTGAAGAATGTTATAAAGTTGTAACTGATCGACTTGACTGGAATAACCTAGAAGGACATGAATACCCATTTGATCTTAGCAAGCCTCTACTGTTGATTGAAGATCGAGGTCCTCAAGTAGTTCTTGTTGCCTACTTCTTCAACAACGACCTCGAATATCTGAAAGGTGGAAGCTCAAGCAGGAAATATACAACTTATACAACAAAAACCAAGGCTACTAAGTATGATGATATTCAAGGCATCGAAGACATGGTTCCATCGTTATAGAGTCCAGTGAAGGTAGCTTATGAGAAATATGTTGTTTGGGGAATCACACATTGAGGTCCTAATTGACAACGGTTCTATGGATACGCATGCAACAGGGTGTCCAAACATGATGTGTTCTCCACAAAAAGAATCATTGCAGTAACCCATGTTAAAGTTATGAAGTGGTATGATTACGGGTATCTAGAGGAGATTGAAGTTCGAAAAGAAGAAAAGAAGCTCTACAAGTTCATGGAAGGTGACTTCCTAAGACTTAATCTGCGTGATATTGAAGACATGATGCTTCTCTTGGTTCAAAAGAAAATATCCAACCTAGAGAGAGATGTCATTTTCGACCTGAATGTGGCATTGTAGATATTTACCAGATGCTTTGTCATTCTTAAACGCGTAGAAGACCTTCAACTAGGAGTCGAAAGCTACCAAAAAAGATTAATATCACCAAGCCAAAGACATTCAGGTCTGACATTTCCAACAAGACTACATACATTGCATACAACAATCCTCAAGGAATCATCTATCAAGACAAGCTCAAAAGAAATAGGTTGATTTACTCGGATGAACTCTACAAGTTATGTGACAGCACACTCACATCTGTTTGAAGTGTTCTTTATGATATTGCTTCCAACCCGAGGATAGATTACTTGCTAAAGAAAAGATGGAGTAACTTAGATAGAAAAAGATCTCGCATCATGATCAAGGCGATCGATCAGCAGCTCATTAAAAGAAGGTTAATGAGGAACTTGGAGAAGTTTGTTGGTGGGAGAGCTTACGAAGAAGAATTTAGGCTGCTTGAACGGACAATATGACTTTGACATATTTTGTCCTACTCTATTTCAGGTCATTCTCTTGTAATTAATAAATCTTGTGAATATGTAGTGTAGACTAAAATTAGGCATATATAGTGTCTGAGTATGAATTTTTAAGAATTTCTTAGTAAATTCAAAAAAAAAATCAAATTAACGTACTCAAACACCATATAATACCCTCAGAAATTGAGGGGGAGCATTAAAATGTTCCTAATACGGCTTGTTAATAATCGAAACATTTTTCTCCTCGAAAGCATTTATATTTAAATTAATTGATATCCAAAATATCAAGAGATTTGATATTTTTGATAATGGGAGAAAATATGATTAAAATATATGACTAATGATGTGATTTTATGGACTCAAGTGTGAGCTTGAACCTTCATGTGCTAAACATTTTTGAATATCGATGCACATGTTGAGGGGGAGCATTTCTAAAAAGTAAAACCATAGAGGTATTAAATGTTTTGATTTATATCAAAGTACCTAGATCGATGTTTTCAAATGGTTTTAAGGCTAAGAACAATACCAAAAGACCGACCATGTTTGTAATTATTTGGAGTTATAAGGTGGTTAAGATTAGGTATTTGTACCCATGATCCAGTTAGAACCGGAGGGATCTACCCAGGGACATTCCATTAGTTAGAATAGAAGTCCTTATGTGTGATATAAAAAAGGAGTAAAGTGAGAAAAAGGGAATAATGCCGACTGAGACAGAGCTAGCACTGGAACAAACCCAACAAGGTGTTATTATGATATCTCGGTAAGCATTGAAGGGGTTGAAGAATGAAAAAGAAAAGTTAAGATAAAGGGTGAAAAGAAAGAAGACCTCCTTATACTTAGGCAAAAACTAGGTCAATACATAAATTGTCAAAAACACTAAGTTGCTGTCTGGTATTGAAGACAGTCGTCATGGACCCAGTGACGCAATGCATAACCCTCCCTAGCCACTCAACGTCTCTTAATAGACTCTTGTTTCATTTCTCATGGATATTACAGGCATTTCTATTGACTTTCTCACTCCGAGTTAGTTGGTATTGAAAAGGTGGGAGTCTGCTTCAGCCTCTGATTACTAAAGCCAAATGTGCACTATTGAGTCTAGAGCCAATAAAGAGATCATCCAAAAATCTCTCTAGGACACTTATCCATTATAAACTGGCTTCTCACACACTGTGAAAACTAGTAATATCTTAAGAGTCCTACGCATTATCCTTGTGATTTTGCCAGAACATCATAGTGATACTTACATATTCACAATGACGATGGAAATCCTTCCAGAGCCAACATCAAACAAGCTTTGTGGTAGGTAACTTGTGAGATTCTATATGGATCAAACTTGTGACACTAGATATCGATTCGGTCCAGACTATGAATTAACGATTGATGAATTTTGAATTGCTTAAAACTCTTGATGTGTCACAAAAACACTTTGGCAAGTGACACGTTGTTTGATTTTTCAAATCAATTTTTGATTCAATCAGTGGGACTTTGTCTTACTGGTTCACTCATACCGTGTTCTCTACCTTGAGACGCTCCGGTAATAAGAATGGCTAGTGCAGCTGCAAAACCCTGTCAAGGAGATTTTTTAGAATTCTACCTGATCACATGAAGTATTTATACCGATGATGATATGAGATTATGCTTGGTTGATGATCTCAAGAAGCTAAAGATCACATACAAGACAAGCTTAATGGAATAAGCTCAAGCCTAAAGTCAAAGATCACTACAACATATCACAAGATAATGATTGAAGTTTAAAGATTACGAGCTCAAGACCGAAGATAAGCATAGTATGCTAGGATTAAATATTTTGTAAAATGGAGTGACCTCCCTTAGGGAGAGATTGTTAGGAATACAAAAAGTATCAATTACTTTCATAATATCGTTAGATAGGCTCGTAGTATAGTTTTTGGAACCTTGATAAGGTAAATGGGCCAAAGCCCATGACTAGCCCACAAGGCCTCGTATGGCCGGCCTTAGGACTAGTATACGTACCCCTCTCCACACCTTGGATAGGGTTAGTTATCTCACTTCTCATTTTCATTCTAATCTAATATTTCTCTTTTACTTTCTCTCACTAGAAGCAACCTACTCCTTTCTCTTTAGTTTTCTTGTCATTTGATTGTAAGTTTAGATAACATAGATATTTTATAAAAAGTACATTTTACGAATATTGTTTGACCATTAGTCAAGTGTCATAATCACTTATCAGTTGGGATACATTTGAGCATGTTGCAATTTCCATGGGACAGTGAGAATTTTGTGTTTTCATTGCCTTATTTTTGTGCCTGGAAGCTGCCATCAAAGGGCAAGACCAGGTTTTTAAATACATTAACAAATCTATAGAAAATATCAGTGTTAATGTGTTCCCTACAAGTAAAGAGGACATCCGAGAACTTGGTTTCCCACAAGAGGTTTGCTAAGTATCCCCATAAACTTTCCTCTTACTAAGTTAACTATTTTATAAATGTCATTACTCTTGGTTATAAATACATCTGCCTTGCATTAATTTTTAAAGATTCTATTAGAATTGGCAAAATGGATGAAAATTGATCGGGTTAAAATATGTAATGTTCAGCACGGGTGGACCAGTTAGGTTGCCCCCCAAACATACATTTGTTTATTTTTTTTCTTATTTAGTTGGTGTATATACTGTATAAACTAATAAAGTTGGAAGAAACTATAGTTAATAAAATTATATGCAATGTACCTGAAGATGATTTGAGATCCGCCACACTTGCATTTTCATTAGCATCCACTAGATCACTTATAACTTTGGAATCGGCTAACATGAGGTAATTTGCAGCATATTCTATTTGTTGAATAATTGAAACAAAATACACCACAGTCAGCCTTTTTATCACATGTACCATCCTTAAAAGCTAAACTACATTATTATAGGAATAAATGGATTTAGTCACTGGTCATATTTTTGGTTAGCCTTATTTTTTGTTCACATGTCATATTTGGTTTTTGTTCACAAGTCATATTTGTTCCACAGACCACCAAAAACAAATATAGAGGCGTATTGATCATTTAATACATTGATAATTTAATACATTGATAATCATATTTGTTTTAAAAGTTCCTTTCTATTTTTTGTTATTTTGTAACTTTTATCTCAAAAACTCTTATTTCGAGCATGCCATATAGTAGACATATTGATCATTTAATACATTGATAATACTACAGTATCTAATAAGTTGATTTTAAAACACAATAATTAAACAATACGAATCTAAGTTATTCGGCTATACAAACAAACCAAATTAGTTGGGACAGGTTTGAATTTGTATCAAACTAACTAAATTAGTTAAACCTCACCCATAACGTTAGTAATACACATGCAGTACCATATATAATAGAAACAACAACCATCCATTTGTTAACAACTCAGTTACAAAAGAAAGTATGGGAAACGAAAAGCTATACCTTGTAGCTTTGAGTTAAAGCTCAAGTATTTAGCTTCTTTCAAGCATTTTTGCCCATCTAAGAGCATCTAACGCCTCTGCTTGCTTTCCTGCATGTTTCAAGTGTATTGCCTTCACCTTCTCCATCTTAATCTGTTTTTCCAGCTATTAGAGCTGCACAAGAACCCTATCATCTTTGCCAGATAAGTTTGGACTTTCAGGGGAGAGATATAACAACATTGAGTCATAAGACCTATAATGATTTTTTTTAGATACCCATTTTGACGGATTAAATATCCTGGTCAAACCTAGCCAAAATTTCTGGTACATTGAGAAGTGTCGAAACACCGAATTTTTGCTGAATAAAGTTATCAGCGTTTTGTTTAGAACTGGTTTATTAAATCTTAAATCTTTTCTTGGTTACACAAACGGTTAACACAAATTTAATCTCGGGACGAGATTTCTTTAAGGGGTAGGTACTGTAACATCCGGTAATTTTCGGAATTTTAAAGGACTATTTTAACCTTTGACTTTTCAGGTCCGATTTGACTTTTTGACTTTTGGCCTTTTATTGTCACATAAAAGCGATTACCGCGTAACCAGTAATTTTTCTGAACATATTTAAAAGAGATATATGTTATTCCTAAGTTGATTTATCAAAAACGAGCCACTAAATCACGTTTTCACAACTCGGACTCTAAAGCAATTTGATGTAAAACGACATTCCGGACAACTTTTTAGTTTTGCCCGAGACCTGAAAACAGACAGAAAGTGACTGAAATGCCCTCGCAAGATTTTAGAATCAAGAACAACGCGTACCGACAGGAAAATAATTAAATAATATTTAATTAACACTTGTTATTAAATAAAAATATTTAATAAGTTAGTCATCATTTTATTCAGTAACGTTTGTTGAAGACGCAAATATTCGAGTAAAAGATTATTTTACGAACAAAGTTTATCGAAAATATACACATAAATAATAAACGTTTTAAATAAATGTTATAAAACGTTTATGAAAATTAGTCGATGTGAATACTCGTTTTTATGAGAAAAATGATTTGGAAAACAATGGCGCAAGTTTCGTGTCTTGAATCATCTGTTAAGTCGCTCAAACGGGTCCCGAACCGATAGTTATCAAAACTATATTAAAAAGTTACACAATTAACCCTAAACTATTGGTGACTTGTCACTTTATTTTTAAACTTTTACATATAAAAGTTATATATCTTTTCATTTATATTTTCATAAAAACACACACATAATCACCACTCTCTCTCCCTCATCTTTTCCGGCGAGCTCCCACCGCCGCCGGCCACCACCGCCGCCGTCGAAAAAGTGTTCCTCATCAACCGATCTACCCGATCCACACCACCACTCGCTGCCACGCGCTGCCACTACCACACCGACGCCACCATCGTCATCATCATCATAACACCACCATCTCAGCCCCCTCACCACCTCAGCCACGACAACACCACCTCACCACCATCATCGTCATCACCACAGCCGCCACCCACAAGGGTGCGTGTGTTTTTCTCCGCCGCACCAAGTAAAAGGGTGCGTTTGTTTTGTTTATAAAAACACCACAAGGGTGTTTGTTTCGGTGATCAACCCACCACAAGGGTGCGTTTGACAGTCAAACCACCACAAGGGTGCGTTTGACAGCCACCACACCACAGGGGTGTGCTAGTTTGTGTGGCTTTTCATAGCCGAGAGGGTGCGTTGGTTTGTGGGTTTGGGTCAGCCCCGAAAAGGGTGCGTCGGGTTGGGTTTAACAGCCATGGGGTGCGTCGGGTTGGTGGTAACAACCAAGGGATGCGTTGGGTTTGGGTGGCAGCCGCCCAAAAAGGGGTGCTCGTCGGTTGTAGTTTATCACCGAGACCACCACCATAAGGTGGTGTTTGGTCGGAAATGCTGCCGCCACAGCCGCACCGTGGTGGTGCCGGCTCGTGGTGGTTTGAGTTTGATTTTCATATATGCACCGAGGGTGCGTTCGGGTGTCTCATACACCACAAGGGTGCGTCGGTTTACTATTTACCGCACCTAGGGTGCGTTGGTTTGATTTCGGCACCACAAGGGTGCGTCCGGTATCCGGTCAGCCACCCGATTAGGGTGCGTTTAGCTGTGGCAGCCAAACAAGGGTGCGTTTGGTTTCCATACTCGCACAAGGGTGTGATTGGTTTAATGACAAAGCAAGGGGTGTGTTTGTTTCTGGTTATAAATCGAAAGAGGGTGCGTTTGGTTTTGTATAAAACACATTAGGGTGTGTTTGGTGGATATAGAAACAACATAGGGATGTGTTTGGGTTAAGGGAAACAGGATAGGGGTGTTTGGTTTTAAGGTTAACGGCAGTTAGGGAGCGTTTGGGTGTGCAGAAACTCCAAGAAGGAGTGTTTGGGTGAGCAGAAACAACCTTAGGGTGTTATGATTTATATAAATCGAACAATAAATATAACATAAGATTTTATAAATATTAAACCGAATTAAATGATGGTTAATGGTTAAATAAATATGTCATATATTATTTGATCTTGTCTAATATTATATATATTGAAACATGCGAATATTTGCAATATATATATTGATTAAGGGAACACGTTAGATTTTATAAATATAGGAAGCGTTATATAAGCGGGAAGGTCATGACGAAATTTATATAAATTTCTATATTAGTAATGTTTTACCAAAACTTCTATTATTTTATAAACCCGGTAAAAGGAACTAAGTTATATTTTAAAGATACATTAAATTATAACTATATAATAACCCGACAACGAACGAAAACTATACATTTACAAATGAGGTAACGATTTTAGCCAAGATCCGTCGATAAGACGAAAGATTTATTTATAAAATATTATTTTATAAATTCCTGACTAGAAGGTAAAATCATAACTTTAAGACGTGTGTCTACTTTTATGGAAGGACTTTTTATTAATTAAATTGGTGTCGAAATATTTTGTTTCAATTATTTTCTCACGTTCCTTATATAATACATGCAAAGTATTATATACGTCACATTAATCTTTGGATTGTTTGTCTTTGTTATATAATTCACGGTATGAGTTATATAAGGGTTTATTTTTCATATGTAATATATACAGAATATATTACATACTTTGTGATCACTTTTCAATTATTTATTTAACCAACCACCAAACTATTACAACTTGGAAATCTAAATCTTTATCAACGTGTCGCGTTGATGTTACCATTCATCGGGAAATCCAAATACATTAACCTAGGCTAGTGGGACTTAGCCGTTAAGATTAGTTGCAACTTCTTGATCGAGCCGCTTCGTCTTCCGTTTGTGTTGTGCATATTAGATGCCATCTGCCAATCGTTCTTCATCATCGAGGTGAGTTCATAACCTCGCTTTTCAATCTTTTGAATGTATATAAACCCGCGAGGGGGATACATGCTTGTCTACAAACTCTTATACTTACTCGGTTATCTTATAACAACGTGATTGTTTTTAAAGGATATTGTGAGTTTATAGCCCCCTGTTTTTACTGGTTTTACATATATTTTTGGGGTGAGAACATGCTTGTTTACAAATGCATTTACATGGTTGATTACAAATTGGTTTACATATTTATTTATATATCTCGTGATGAGATACAATACTTGGTCTAATTTTTGAGCGTGAACACTCGCTATAACTTGGTTATACACTCATATGCATATCTCACGGTGAGATACAACATTGGTTTTTACTTATGGATGCAACAACTATACTTTTACTCGAATGATTATGGATTAGCTTAGGTTGCATGAACAGCGTGTTCGGTCGGTATGTGTTCATAGGGTTGCGAGTGGTGTGGTGGTGGTGATGGTTGGGGTTAGTGGTTAGGGGCTCTGGTTTGGAGTGGTATGTTGATTGTGTGTATGAGTATGGTATTTTGGGGTGGTGAGGGTGTAGGTTTTGAAGGTGTATGGGTGTGAAGTAGGTGGGTGTAGGTGTTGGGATGCAGTGGAGGTGTATTTAAAGTGTTGTGAATGGTGGGAGTGGTGGTGTATAGTTAGGTAGGTGGGTGGATTGAATGAATGTGGGGAGTAGTTGTTTTGTGTTTAAGGTGCAATTTTGTTTTGGAGTTGTGGTTGGTGGGGTAGGTATGCGAGTGTGTGAGTGAAGTTTTCAGTTTATGTTGTTTAGGTTTTTAAGGGAGCTAGGTGTAGGGGTGTGGTGTGCAGTTGTGAATGGTAGTTGTGTTGGGGGTGTTGGTCTGAGGTGTTTGTGGTAGGTTGGTGTATGGTTGTGGTGGTGGAATCTGGGTTAGTGGTGCAGGGGTGTGGGGGTGGACGCGAGAGCGCGCACAGTTTTGATAGTTTGTTGTTGGTGTTTTTGTGGTGGGTAGTTTTTATAGAGTGGATGGTTGTGTGTGTTGAGATGAGATGGGTAGTTATTTGGGAATAGGGATTGTGTGATAAGGTTCAGAGGAGTTTGGGAAGTGAGTGTGTTAGTGGGTGTGGGAAGTGGTTTGGTGTGTTGGTGAGTGTTAGTAGTTAGTAGTTTGAGTTGGGTTAAGTTAGTTAGTTAGTTAGTTTAGTAGTGAGTAGTTTGGAATAGTTTAAGTTATGTTTTGGTAATAGATTGGAGAGTTCGTAGGGGGGGTGTTGGAGGGTTTAAAGTTTATAGCCCATTGTTTTTACTAGTTTTTACATATATTTTTTGGGGTGAGAACATGCTATGTTTACAAATGCATTTACATGGCTGGGATTTACAAATTGGTTTACATATTTATATTAGATATCTCGTTGATGAGATACCTACCTTGGTCTAATTTTTTGAGCGTGAACCACTCGCTTTACTTTGGTTATTACACTCATATGCTATCTCAGGTGAGTGAGATACACACATTGGTTTTTACTTATGGGGATGCAACAAACTATACTTTTACTTGAATGATTATTGATTAAGCTTAGGTTGCATGGAACTGTAAATCACTATGGAGGCGTTGAGCTCTCGTTGTTGTGAATGTTATAAAATAGATCTATTCGGGATTGGACCAATCCCCGTTCGGATGTATTAGCTATCAATGGGGCACACGGACGTTCTAATAACATGTCGGAATACGATTGGTTGAGTCTTCAGGGCCAACAATTACATACACATGGATATTTTCATAAATACCCGGGTGTTCTTGGAGGGGACACCTATGATGGGTACATATGGTTTTCATTAATGCCCGGGTGTTCTTGGAGGGAACACCTACGATGGGTACACTCTTACCGTGCCTTGAATAAAGTGGCATACATACAAGTCTATGTCACAGTTTCATGAACTTAGAGTAATTGTAATCATTGTTTTATACACACATGGATATTTATTGTGCCTTAAATAGAGTGGCAATACATACTTGAAATATTTCGTGATATTTTCAATTATCATGCATACTTTGAACGATTGCGGTTCAACGTTCATACGTATATTTTTGTGACTATTTGGGGATTGAAATGGTCATGCTTACTTTATAACTAATTGATTTCTAAAAATCATACATACATTTTGGAAGGACATTTAAGGATTTAAATGTTCATACACACTTTACAGAACTTTGGTTCAACATTTGTATTTACAAAAACCTATGAAGTCACCAACTTTAATGTTGACACTTTTAAGCATGTTTTTCTCAGGTGAATTAGATGCTTGGCCTACTTGATGTGCACTGGAGTCTAAAATTGACAAGATTTCATTTATGGATTTCTACTTATATTCAGATGATCAAATCTCATTGGGTTGTTTTCAAGCTTTTCATTGTGATGCAATTATGGGACAAACATTATATCAATTTCAAGGAAATCAACGAGATTATTTTTCAAAACGGACACTATTTAGATGTCGTTCTTTGAATCTAGCGCTGTGTATTAGGAAATAGTAAAGCCCCCGGGGACACAACATTCCACTGCGATACGAATTTTGGGGGTGTTACAGATTGGTATTAGAGCACTGGTTATAGTGAACTAGGTTGCATATTTTACTCTAGACTATAACCCGGTTTCACAAGAACATTTGCATCACAGCAAACATTTTCAAAGGTGCATACACACTACTTGTTAGGTTACTTGTTACTTAGTGCTTATGGTGGCATACATATTTATTAATATATATGTCTTGCATTCTTTTTGCGTATATCGCACATTTATTTATATAAGAGTTATTTATATAAATACCAGAACAATTCTTAAGACATTGTGAGTGGCACAATGGTCTCATTTACGCCTAAGACATTGTGAGTTTCACAATGGTCTCATTTCGTTCTCAGACATTGTAAGTTAAACATTGGTCCCTAAGAATAATATTTTCTTCATAACTTTATACAATGTCGTATTACACGGAGGCCTTCAAAATTTTGTTTACATGGGATTATGTATGAATCTAAGTATTACAAGTCTTGTATGGGCGGGACTTGTAATATGAGGATTGATATGATAATTGTTATGTCAACAAAGCCTGTCACAGTTCTATTTACATGGAATTATGTATGAATCTAAGTATTACAAGTCTTGTATGGGCGGGACTTGTAATATGAGGATTGATATGATAATCGCTATGTAACTCGTTCATAGAGACCTTTACCTTGTTTACTATAATCCGAGTAGTACACATAATCTATCTTGAAACTCTTGGTCGATATTCATTGGTAGTTGTACACCAATCTCCGAAGCGAGTTTGGAAAACTCGTCCCATACTCATTTGGAAGCACATGCATCGTCATGTCATTTCACCACCTTAAATGGTTATGTGAGTTCCACTTATTGCATCGGAATTATTAATGTAGGTGATTTATAATCTCTTTATTTGAAAAGATTGGACGCCCTTCAGATTAAAATAAAAAATTGTAAAATCCCGAACCATAGTTTATATTTCTTACTTACATAAATTAGGACGCTCCTTTTTATGTACGTAATGATTATAAATGAGTGAGCTTAATGGTATACAATATGACACGAGTATGAACTCATCACCCCCCCGCATACATCACCCCGGAATCTGTCCCCCTAGAAAGGTTCCCCTAGACAGGCACAATAGTGTCCCTTGCCCCCACTCCGCAGAAAATCATAAGCCTGCTTTGAAACTACCTTATCTCATTCTTAAGTTATTACTTTTGCCGTTGCTAATCCTCGCGATCACGAACTGTTCGTGGAACTAACAGACTTGTTATACACTTGAACTAATGGAGTTGATTCATCCTCGAGCTAACGACTGAGCACCATATTCCATCGTCTATCGCATAAGCTCTCCCGCGAGCTCCTCTCATTTATTAAACTTTATTCTGGGAATATTGTTTCTCGAAATGTCCTAATTCTCGGCATCCCATCACCATTTGTTATAGTATTGACGTTATGGTCGCTGCTGTTGGGTCCTGGAGCGGTCCCGACTGATACAACTTTATCCAATAGGTTATGCAACTCCCCTTAAACGAGATAAACACCTATCGACGAAACAGATAGTTGGACTATTCATTTCGGGCCACTAGTAGGAAGACTTAGGTCGCGATACATCCTAGTACTGCCAAGTAAGTTGGGTACTTACATACATAAGCCACGTTGATATGAATCATCGAACATTACAGATAGTAGAAACGAGACTCCGTCCTCGGACATTTAGAAACTTATACAAACATACTCACGCGACTACACTTTCTTCTTGAGGTTTTCACTATAATGAGACTTTCCCTATAACGCGGTTATACCAGTCATAAGATCTGTAATGATATATTTTGAGATACCCATTTTGATGGATTAAATATCCTGGACAAACCTAGCCAAAATTTTTGGTAGATTGAGAAGTGTAGAAACACCGAATTTTGCTGAATAAAGTTATCAGCGTCTTGTTTAGAACGGGTTTACTAAGTTTTAAATCTTTTCTTGGTCACACAAACGGTTAACACAGATTTAATCTTGGGGCGAGATTTCTTTAAGGGGTAGGTACTGTAACATCCGGGAATTTTCAGAATTTTAAAGGACAATTTTAACCTTTGATTTTTCAAGTCCGATTTGACTTTTTGACTTTTGGTCTTTTATTGTCACATAAAAGTGATTACCGCGTAAACGGTAATTTTTCGGAACATATTTAAAGGGGATATATGTTATTCCTAAGTTTATTTATCAAAAACGAGCTGCTAAATCACGTTTTCATTATTCGGACTCTAAAGCAATTTGATGTAAAACGACATTCCTGACAACTTTTTAGTTTTGATCGAGACCCGAAAACAGTCAGAAGGTGACTAAAATGCCCTCGCAAGAGTTAGAAACAAGAAAATATTTAAATTATATTTAATTAACACTTTTTATTAAATAAAAATATTTAATAAAATAGTCATCATTTTATTCAAAAACATTTGTTGATAACGCAAATATTCGGGTTAAAAATTTATTTTTGTTTTTACTTTCGGACAAGACATAACCGGGTTTCCAAATGAATAACAATTATTTTTATAAATGTTATAAACATATTCATGAAAATTAGTCGAGTGAATACTCGTTTTTTATGTGAAAAATGATTTGAAATCTTCCGTTAAGTCGCTCAAACAAGTCCCGAACCGATAGTTATCAAAACTATAATAAAAACTTACACAATCAACCCTAAACTATTGGTGACTTGTCACTTTGTTTTTAAGCTTTTATATATAAAATTTATATATCTTTTCATTTATATTTTCATAAAAACACACACATAATCACCACTCTCTCTCCCTCATCTTTTCCGGCGAGCTCCCACCGCCGCCGACCACCACCGCCGCCGTCGCCGCTGTCAGAAACCTTCTCAGGCGGACTTTTCTGGCTAAGTCCAAAAGTGTTCCTCATCAACCGATCTACCCGATCCACACCACCACTCGCTGCCACGCGCTGCCACCACCACACCGACGCCACCATCGTCATCATCATCATAACACCACCATCTCAGCCCCCTCACCACCTCAGCCATGACAACACCACCTCACCACCATCATCGTCATCACCACAGCCGCCACCCACAAGGGTGCGTGTGTTGTTCTCCGCCGCACCAAGAAAAAGGGTGCGTTTGTTTTGTTTATAAAAACACCACAAGGGTGTTTGTTTTAGTGATCAACCCACCATAAGGGTGCGTTTGACAGTCAAACCACCACAAGGGTGCGTTTGACAGCCACCACACCACAGGGGTGTGCTAGTTTGTGTGGCTTTTCATAGCCGAGAGGGTGCGTTGGTTTGTGGGTTCGGGTCAGCCCCAAAAAATGTATGTCGGGTTGGTGGTAACAACCAAGGGATGCGTTGGGTTTGGGTGGCAGCCGCCCAAAAAGGGGTGCTCGTCGGTTGTAGTTTATCACCGAGACCACCACCATAAGGTGGTGTTTGGTCGGAAATGTTGCCGCCACAGCCGCACCGTGGTAGTGCCGGCTCGTGGTGGTTTGAGTTTGATTTTCATATATGCACCGAGGGTGCATTCGGGTGTCTCATACACCACAAGGGTGCGTCAGTTTACTATTCACCGCACCTAGGGTGCATTTGGTTTACATCAGCGGGTCCGTTTGGTTTATTTATGCACCTAGGGTGCGTTGGTTTGATTTCGGCACCACAAGGGTGCGTCCGGTATCGGGTCAGCCACCCGATTAGGGTGCGTTTGGCTCAGGGTTTATGCAAAAGAGGGTGCGTTTGGTTTTGTATAAAACACATTAGGGTGCGTTTGGTGGATATAGAAACAACATAGGGATGTGTATGGGTTAAGGGAAACAGGATAGGGGTGTTTGGTTTTAAGGTTAACGGCAGTTAGGGAGCGTTTAGGTGTGCAGAAACTCCAAGAAGGAGTGTTTGGGTGAGCAGAAACAACCTTAGGGTGTTATGATTTATATAAATCGAACAATAAATATAACATAAGATTTTATAAATATTAAACCGAATTAAATGGTGGTTAATGGTTAAATAAATATGTCATATATTATTTGATCTCGTCTAATATTTTATATATTGAAACATGCGAATATTTGCAATATATATTGATTAAGGGAAAACGTTAGATTTTATAAATATGAGAAGCGTTATATAACCGGGAAGGTCATGAAGAAATTTATATAAATTTCTATATGAGTAATATTTTACCAAAACTTCTATTATTTTAGAAACCCAGTAAAAGGAACTAAGTTATATTTTAAAGATACATTAAATTATAACTATATAATAACCCGACAACGAACGAAAACTATACATTTACAAATGAGGTAACGATTTTAGCCACGATCCGTCGATAAGACGAAAGATTTATTTATAAAATATTATTTTATAAATTCCTGACTAGAAGGTAAAATCATAACTTTAAGACGTGTGTCTACTTTTATGGAATGACTTTTTATTAATTAAATTGGTGTCGAAATATTTTGTTTCAATTATTTTCTCACGTTCCTTATATAATACCTGCAAAGTATTATATATGTCACATTAATCTTTGGATTGTTTGTCTTTGTTATATAACTCACGGTATGAGTTATACAAGGGTTTATTTTTCATATGTGATATATTCAGAATATATTACATACTTTGTGATCACTTTTCAATTTATTTATTTAACCAACCACCAAACTATTACAACTTAGAAATCTAAATATTTATCACCGTGTCGCGTTGATGTTACCATTCATCGGGAAATCCAAATACATTAACCTAGGCTAGTGGAACTTAGCCGTTAAGATTAGTTGCAACTTCTTGATCGAGCCGCTTCGTCTTCCGTTTGTGGTGTGCATATTAGATGCCTATCTGCCAATCGTTCTTCATCATCGAGGTGAGTTCATAACCTCGCTTTTCAATCTTTTGAATGTTTATAAACCCGCGAGGGGGATACGTGCTTGTCTACAAACTCTTATACTTACTCGGTTATCTTATAACAACGTGATTGTTTTTAAAGGATATTGTGAGTTTATAGCCCCCCTGTTTTTACTGGTTTTACATATATTTTTGGGGTGAGAACATGCTTGTTTACAAATGCATTTACATGGTTGATTACAAATTGGTTTACATATTTATTTATATATCTCGCGATGAGATACAATACTTGGTCAAATTTTTGAGCGTGAACACTCGCTATAACTTGTTTATACACTCATATGCATATCTCACGGTGAGATACAACACTGGTTTTTTACTTATGGATGCAACAATTATACTTTTACTCGAATGATTATGGATTAGCTTAGGTTGCATGAACTGTAAATCACTTGGGGGGTGAGCGCGAATGTTATGAAATAGATCTATTCGGGATTGACAATCCCCGTTCGGGTGATTAGCTATCACTGGGCAAACGAACGTTATAACATGTCGGAATACGATTGGTTGAGTCTTCAAGGCCAACCATTACATACACATGGATATTTTCATAAATGCCCGGGGTTTTCTTTGAGGGGACACCTATGATGGGTACATATTATTTTCATTAATGTCCGGGTGTTCTTGGAGGGAACACCTACGATGGGTACACTCTTACTGTGCCTTGAATAAAGTGGCAATACATACTTGAAACATTTTGGTGATATATATATAAATATCATACATGCTTTGAACAATTACGGTACAACGTTCATACGTACATTTTTGTGACTATTTGGGGATTTAAACGGTCATGCATACTTTACAACTATTTGATTTCTCAAAATCATACATACATTTTGGAAGGACATTTAAGGATTTTAAATGATCATACACACTTGACAGAACTTTGGTTCAATATTTATACTTAAACAAATCTATGAACTCACCAACTTTATGTTGACTCTTTTTTTAAGCATGTTTTTCTCAGGTGAATAGATGCTTGGATTATTTGATGTGCACTGGAGTCTAAATTTGATAAGATTTCATTCATGGATTACTACTTACATACAAATGATCAAATCTCATTGCGTTGTTTTCAAGCTTTTCATTGTGATGCAATTATGGGACAAATGTTATATCAATTTCAATGAAATCAACGAGATTACTTTTTAAACGACACATTTAGAGGTCGTTCTCTTGTATCTAGCACTGTGTATTATGAAGTAACGCCCCCAAACATACTTCCGCTGCGACCCATTTTTTGGGGGTGTTACAGGTATTTATAAGTGTGAAACCCTAATCTTGACTTACTCCCTAATATTGCATCTTAAAGCCCAACTAACTACATATGGGTCGAGCCCTTCTTTCAGAAGTTTCTGCCCAGCAATGAGGGAGCCTATATCAATCTTCATAACTCAACAATCTCCCACTTTGAGGCTGATCATTTCACTACTCTCCGTCTCAAGTAATCTCTGTAAACTTTAAACCATCTTCCCTTCAACAATACTATTGCTCTAACCTTCTTGTACCGCCAAACATACGAACGCGCTGCACTAACCAAACGCAAGGCAAGGAGACTTTCGATACAAGGTATCCTGATTAACATCATCAAATTGGGAATAACCTCTCTCTAGACACCATCCTCTGTTTATCAGTTATCTAGGAGGCAAGTTGAAGCTGTGCAAAGCTTCAACTTCTTTGTTGCCACTACCTTGGTGAGCATATCTACATGGTTCTTTGCTCTAAGAATCTTCTTCAAAGATAATGCCCCGTCACTTACCAGTTCTTGGATGTAGTGATATCTTATCTTGATGTGCTTCGTTCGACCATGAAACACTATAATCTTCCCGAGATGAATAGCACTCTGGTTATCAGAAAACAGAACACACTCTGTTTGGGCTCTTTCTCACTCTTCAAGAAAATTCTTCAACCATACCAACTCTTTGCCAACCTCTATAATAGCCATATACTCGTCTTCGGTAGTTGACATAGCGACACACTTCTGAATTCTAGACATCTAATTAATTGATGTACCACCCACTGTGAAAACATAACCCGTAGTACTCTTGCCGGAATCTAAGCAACCTACATAGTCTAAATCAGAGAATCCTTCTAAGAAAACCTCTTTTCTGCTGAAACAGATAATAGCCTTCGAAGTACCTTTCAAGTAGCGAAGCAGCCACTTGACAGATTCCCAATGCTCTCTTCCTGGGTTAGACATGAACTGCTAACAACTCCTACTGCATGAGCTATATCTGGCCATGTACACACCATAGCGTACATCACACTGCCAACAGCTGAAGCATAAGAAACCTTAGCCATTCTTCTTCTAGAAGCCTTCATCTTAGGTGCTTGTAAGCTTAAAATGGTCACCCAAATGCAGACATCTAGCCTCTGCATCCTTCATATTAAACTTATCTAAAACCTTCCTGATGACATCAAATAACGTCACATTATTGGCTGCATTTATCCCATCTTTATTGTTCGTTTTATATTATTTTATATAAGATTTGATACTTAATTGCTTATCTTTATAAATTTTAGTTATTATCGAGCATTTGGTCAAAGATAGAGAAAAGAACGTGTTTTTGAGAATAAATGAAGAAGTTCGAGAAAGTCTACTAAATCTGAAGAATATGACGTATCATTCTAGACAATCACTTCGTATCTCAAGACTTAGACGAATTCGAGACCATTGCCTGACTGATGTGTTTCGAAAGCTTTAAATTTATAAGACTGAGATTACCGGTTATTAGATGGAAACACACGGGTCAAAGTATAACCCACGTATGTAGTACAATCTTTTTAGGTAAGACCAGGTCGTCCACAGGGATTTGCGTAGTGCTCAAATAATCAGATTAAAAATAAATTTTAATAGAGGTGAAATAAACTGAATTGAATTCAATAATGATAGAGATGACTACTCGGATAATTTCATATAATTCATAAGCAATGGTGATAGTTACGATCTTAGACTTAGGACTTTAATTTATAAACAGTATTTTCTCGTTAGAAAACGTTTTCACAAATTAACTTGTTTAACTTAAGACTTATATTCAGTTAACTCGATTAAATGTGTCACTCAAATAATCCAGTTACTATTATATCAAATCTATTTTGTTTTTCAAATAACGTAAGTGGATTTCTCGTCACAGACGATAAAGATCATAGACAAATCTTTAAAACTATATAGATCACAACAGGTCTTTCGACCTATACCGGTGTGAGTATATAATCAAAATTGATAATCAAAGTTGATAAGATTAGATACGATAGGATTATAACATAAGCTTAAGATTAACAAGATCGTAATTATACCAAACGCTTATTCATTATATTATTTTCATTGAGTAGTCATGAGAGATTTAGCCTCTCATGGCTATGAAGTTCATAACAAGATTAAATGGAATAACAAGAAACATACTATATCCAGGTAAGAATATGGATCAAAATTCTCCCCGTAACAAGTATGGAATCGAAGTACAACCTTTTATTCTTATAAATCTATGATACTCTTCTTCGTTCTTTGTAGTTTGATCTTTAATCTTCAAAGGTTTATGGTGTTTTTGAAATGAAGGATTGGAGATATGATGAATTGGTTGTGTGTGAGATGAATGGAATGAAGTGAGTAAGTATGAGATATATCAAATGTGTGTGAAATTGGACTTTATTTATAGGCTAAGTTTGAGGTCGAAGTGTGGCGCACACATAAGATTGTGTGACACACTTAGGGTGTTAATGCGAGGGGAATTTAATTTTAATTAAGAAAACGTACTTGGTGATTAAATGCGTCTTCATTTAATTGACTTTAATTCTTGAATTTGCTTGGAAGTGTGGCGCACTTAGGGTAAGTGCGGCATACTTATGTCTTTTTCAGCCATGAGTCTTTTTCTTTTCTTCTAACTTGCTTTCCAATAATCGAAAACACTTGAACTTTATTTCCTTTGAGCTCGGGACGACTTCAAGTGAACCTGCACATATTTTATGCTATTAAGTATCGAAAGTTCATGAGAAATAATAAATTATATATAAATAATGCCTCTAAAAACATGTATAATTTAGGCGTTATCAAATCCCTCCACACTTAGCTGTTGCTTGCCTCGAGCAATATAAAGCAAGAAAAACAAGATCATTTATGGTGACGTGGAGATAAATTTTGATTTTACAAGTGTTTACTGGTTTAGTTAACTTTTCAGGCATAGACACATAACAGAGCACCTCACATGGAAATGTGTTTGATTTTTAATTCACTCAAGCCAGTCAGATAGGGTTTATAATTGTGAAGTCACTCAGATGCGCAGACATAATCTAGACAGCTTCCATAGGCTTGTACTTGACACATAAACATGACCGAAGGGCGGAACTTGATACCGATAAGGGAGAATAGCATAGACAGATCTCTTGAGCCGAACTTAAGCCTTGAAACTTTGAATTTTTATTTCTTCTTCTTCTTTTTTTATACCATTGATAACCAAGGCTTGACACAGAACTTTATTTTGAGCAATTTTTTTCAATCTTTTGTACTTCAACAATTAGCACTAAAAGGGAGTGCTGCAGGAACTTTCGGGATTAATTTCTCCTTATAACATATGATTTTGCTTATGAATTAATCTGGCTTCGGTCTAGTAAATGATGATCAAGCACAAGTTCTAGATCTTCTAAATTACCGGCTCACTCAAATATAATTTTCAACCAATACCATTGCTCCAGAAAAGGCGACAAATTACAAATACACAGCTGAAATGACGGATGAGACACTTGCAATTGCATTCAAACCTTAACTCGAACAAGCTAAAGGTATCAATTATCTTAGGCACCAAAGGTGGGTACCCGAATATATTCTAAGGCTTAAAATTCTCATAATTTAGTTGACTGGTTTTGTGCTAGTTATAGTGTCAATCCGGGTGGATTTTCCTTACTAAGAGCATTTTTATATTGAAAGCATATATATTAATTTTTAAGATTTTTGAGATTTGCATTAAAAAAATTTGGCAGGGCAAACATGGAGGGATATGATTAATTTTATTAATTTTTCCTATTTGGCTCCCCTCCACACTTAAGTTGAACATTGCCCTCAATGTGATAACTGAAAAACTAGAAAATAGGGAAAATTAAGAGAAAATGGTACTTCCCGGGGCATAGAAAAATGTAGCTTGCGAGAAAGCTATCTTTGAGTATACTCTATAATTTTCCAGATTTGAGCTATAATACCTGCATAAAAGTAAACACGCAAAAACACACAAAAAGAAAATATTCTTCGTTTTTTAGAGAAAATAAATAAAGGAAATAAGTGGAGTTGTATGGAGGAGGGACTCCTCCACACTTAAGTAAAGCACGGATTGCCTCCCGAGAAGCACTTATTTTTAAGAGAGTCGTTAGCTAGACTCCTGATTCTGAAGTTTATTCTTTCGAAAAGAAGGGAGTGACTGCTTCCCTTTGGTCATTATAATATTCTTCTTCATGATATAGTTTGAGTCGATGGCTGTTAACAATAAACGTTTTTCCATCTTTTCCATATAGTTCAACATATCCGGATGGATATTGATGTTTTACTACGTATGGTCCTAGCCAGCGAGATTTGAGCTTCGGCTGCTTGAATTTATATTTTGAATGAAAGAGCAACACTTTGTTTTCGTGTTTGAATTCTTTTCTTATCTTGAGTTTCCTGTCATGCCAGACTTTGGTTCTTGCCTTGTATAGACGAGAGTTTTCATAGGCTTGATGTCTTAGTTTGTCTAACTCATGTAATTGAAACATTTGTTTCTCACCAGTAGCGATGAGATCTGGGTTACTGTTACCCATAAAGATTCTAGCCTAAAACACACGATCCGGAGGTCGGGGAAGATAAAAGAAATAGAGAGCCATATTATTAAGAGAGAAAAGTAGAGAGGGAAAGATGTGTGTGTTTTCTAGAGAGAGAAACACACACACTTTATGAAATACAAATGATTATCCTCACACTCCTATGGAAGTATAGGAGGGTATATATAGGCGCGTGACACCATAACTATCCTAACTTGACATTATTAGTCCCTACGTGTCACGTCTTACAATATCTAATATAATTCCGTATAAGTCTTCATATTTTAAGGCTAACAATCTTCCCCCAATATGTAGACATACAAAATTACTTACAATGTTCCTAACAAGTACACAATACAACATAATAAAGTCTTCCAAAGTGCTTCCAATACTGAAGATGACGTCTTTGTCTTCTAGTCTTGATACTTGTACTCCAGCTTGGATCTTTTGTGTCTTTACTTGTTCTTGAACCATTGTAGTTTGCATGAGTTGGATTAACTTCCCCCCCAATTCATGCAGCATGTCTTGAAAAACATTCTTCATAGACTTCTTTTTGGCAAAGTTTCTGAATCAGCTTCCCCCCAAACCAACATCCGTATCTTGAGCATAATCTGAAATTTTGAGTAGCTCGAACGATCTTCTAACATTGACATTTAAAGTGCATAGCGGAATTTTGTAGAAGAATCATCCAATACCTGAATTACACACTTTATCCCTTTTAACAAAGTTGAAACCGTAGCACCAAAATCAATTAAGACCCGAAAATGCACTTTTCTTCCTCTAGGATAGTGTTGATGAGAATTGTTACACCAAAGTCAGCTAAGTACCGAGTGTAAGCAATTTTTCCCTTTAAGGAATCATCCTTCACATGTGTACATCTTACATCAAATAATATTGCTTCTATACTGTATCATGACATTTGGTCTTGGTAAATATCTGTTTGGGGGAACATGCAATAAATCAGCAACACTTTTCTCACGCTTGTAAAATACTTCACACGCACCATACTAAGTAAAGTAGTATACACTACTTCCCTATGGAAGTTGACCTGATTACATCAAAGTACATGTTTTCCCCATGATGGTTTCAAACTCTCGGAAGCATCATTGACGTGTACGACCATATACTCGAGATGTTCTTGTCTTAAGCAAACATCTTGAAAAATTATGAATGACATTGAAGGATTTTGAAAGACTTTGCTTAGACTGTGAAGTATCATTGACGTTCTGTAGCTTCAAATATCAGATGAGAGTTGCTGATTACATCTCAATCTTTAAACTCTCTGGCTAGCTTACCAACCTTGTATTCTGTCGGCTATTGTTGTGACCACTTAGTGAAGTAAACCCAATATACCAAACTTGAAAATGAAGTAAAATCCCCCAAATTTGTTACTTAAGATTGCATTATTGTTGATTGAAGAACGGTGTAGAAGAAAGCCTCTAAGTACCCTATACCCAACATCAAAAGTATAAAAAGTACAACACCTCTTGAAACTATCCACATCTGCATCTGCGTGTGACACTGAGTACAACAATGTGACTCCTTTAAGTGATAACTATAACCCGTGAGTACTACAATGTAACTCCTTACATCGGGTATAACTAGATAATCCAAGTCTTAATCACAAACCGTATACGTTCAAGCAAGTCATCAATTGATAGATTGGGTTTGAAGAAAAAGGGTAGAAAGTAGAAGGAAGTCTCGATGATGAAATAAGTAGACGCCTTCGTGAAACCCACTTCAATCTCAAATAAGGGATACCAAATCAACTCCGTGATCACATGACATTAAAATCCAAATTCCATAGCCGTTTTGACATTTTAGTGAATCTGAATGATCGTTTTAGCATTAAGTGTTGTGTTTGCTTTGGTATTATGGAAGGTGTTTAAGTTTGGTTCTTGACAAAATTAAGTGAAACGGGTATAAATTGCCCAAGGAAATTTGGCATAAATCACCTGGTGTAAGATGTATAAATCGCCCAGTTCATATGGTATAAATTGATTGGTTTAACACTTGTATAAATCTCCTAAGCTTGATGTGTATAAATCTCTTAAGCAAAACTGATGCGTATAAATTGCTTAGGCTTAATCTGATACGTATAAATCGCTTAGGCTTAATCTGATGCGTATAAATCGCTTAGGCTTAATCTGATGTGTATAAACTGCTTAGGCTTAATCTGATGCGTATAAATTGCTTAGGCTTAATCTGATGCGTATAAATCGCTTAGGCTTAATACACGCGTATAAATCGTTCAAGCTTCCAACTCGTATAAATCGCCCAGTACAAAGATGCGTATAAATCGCCCAGTGTAAAAAGTATACTTTTTGAAACACGAAAAAGACACATTTTTTGACCATTTTACTTGGTTTCTTTTGTACAAATAGGGATTCCAAGGCGATACCAACCATAAAAATCCAAACTTGCTGGTTTTTAACACGAAATTTTTTCCACTTTTTTGAGTCAAAAGCTTAAAAAATGAATCATGTGAAATAAGCTTTGAAAAACCACAAACCACTTGTACAAATAAGCTAGAAACATTAGAGAGAATAAAGTTTCAAGCTTTTGCACAAAATAAACACCAACCAACAAAAGCCGTAGCTTTTGGCTTATTAATAAGCCTCGAAAAGCTTGAATAAGCTTCGAACAACACCCTAAAACGCAAACCATCAACCCAAAACGCTCCTAGGCTCTGATGCCAATTGTTACCCATAAAGATTCTAGCCTAAAACACACGATCCGGAGGTCGGGGAGGATAAAAGAAATAGAGAGCCATATTATTAAGAAAGAAAAGTAGAGAGGGAAATGTCACACCCCGCCAAGGCGGAAACGCGAGGCGTAAACAAGAATGGATATCATCACAACACATGGTGTCTATATAGAGAATACTAAAATGAAAACTAAAGTAAAGCAAAGACACAAAGTGTCATAACAATAGCCAAAACCTAATGGTGTCTTTATTAATGAGAAAGAGGTCTCGTCAATAAATGACATGCAAAAACATAATCCAAACAATTCATGCAAATGCATTTATTCAAACAGAAAGCATAAATAAACTCCAAGCATCCTACGGGTTCTTCTAGCCACTTCGCTCTATCTTAGCACCATTAAGCTCACCTGAAAATGATGCTTAAAACGTCAACATAATGGTTGGTGAGAGTCATAGGTTTAAGACACACAATAAAGTTTTAGACATAATTACTGTGATCATTAAAACACAATTGGACAAATATGCAGTTAAACACACAATTGGGAACGGAACGTGTCCCATGATCCATTAGTAACAACTCCAATTGTTCACACAGCCATAGAGCGTACCACATCACAAACAATTGGGTAGGAACGTTACCCCCGATCCATATGTCACTTACGCACCTAAAAGTCTACCAGCTGGAACTTATACTTAGGCCTGGACCCCAAATAGGTAGGAACGTTACCCCCGATCCAATGGGTAGGCGTACCCCTCCGATCCAATTCAATAGCACAATAATAGACACAACAAAGCACATAATGTCCAAGCACATTTAAAACATACAATCACAGTAATTTAAAATATTTAAACACAAGCATCATTTCCATCCCAATTTAAAAACAATGTAAAAA
>BQNB010029261.1:2048-55898 GCA_026074375.1 Tanacetum coccineum | reverse complement strand
TCAGTTGGAGATAACTCTTGAGCTGCCGTAAAACCAGTTGACTCGAATCTAGTGTCAGATGTAGTCCAAGCCATGGATTGTGATGCTGATGCTACCATCTTGGATGAACTTGGAGCTTTACTACCTTGTTGCTGAGCAGCTCTAGATGTACTAGTAGATGGAGGAGGAGGAGGTGGCAGAAACTAAGAAGACCCTGATGCTCCTGAAGTACCTGAAGCACCAGATGCGCCTGCTGGAGGAGGTGGTGGTGGTAGCGATGAAGGTGGAGACCCAGGAGGAGTTCTTGGAACGTCACGTCTCTTTTGTCTCTTTTTACGAGCTTCCTCCTGATCAACTAGACGTTGATTAGAATAATCTAACTCTAATGACTTTTGTAGGGCTTCATATAAGTCATTGTGAATGGTATGAGCCTTGTAGCAGTCGTCTTCAAACATCCGTTGTTAAAGAATTTCCTTCATATCAACAGTGGGCAGATCCCTGATGCGAGCTCGAAGTGGAGCTTGCATTGCCCAATCTACTACGTTAATGACTATCTCATCAACTGCTTGGCTTACCTTGTTGGGAATATTGAGATTCTCCAAGTTATATAGGCGGGTCCCATGCTTGTCCAACCTTTCCTCCAGGGCTAAGTTGTTTTGAATCAGATCCGCCATATGTTATTCCAGCTCACATATACGACTTACTAGGATCGGATCTATGGTGCTTTGTTGTGGTTGAGGTGTTGGTGGAATTGTTGTTGTTGTTGTGATTATTGAGGTTGTTGTTGTTGATGTTGGGAGTGGAGAGTCGGATTGAATAGTCGTGAGATCAATAACCAGAGTGGTCATTGGAGGAACCGAGGAAGTGTCTTGATGAATAGGGACTAAAACCATTGACTGAACCTCTATTTTAGAATTCATTTTCCCTGATTCTTCTTCATGTGGATTTTCCATGAAAAACTGATCAGTAAAGCTGAGATCTTTATCAAGGTTTTGGAAAGAGTACAAGGTTCCCGTGGAGCTTGCAGGTTCTTCAAGTATCACCTGATCTTCAGTTGGTAGTTTGAGATTCTCCTGAACATTTAGGTACGCAGTTATGGTAAACTCCTCATCCATTTGCTTAGGTTTTTGCTGAGTTGAAGCATCAGAGGTCCCTAAGTCCATGTGTTCAAGGTTTGGTCCAGCATGAACCACATGACTTGTTTGAAGTTGAGACTCTACAGCAATACCAGGGTTTGGTCCAGCCTGGCCTTCATCTTGTATACCAAGGTTTGGTCCAGCCTGGCCTTCTTGATTTCCACTAGGGTTTGGTCCAGCATGGCCTTCATCTTGATCTCCAGCATTGATCATAGGCACTTCCTCATCTGATTCCCTTTCACTGTCAGTCAGAGGTAGCACAGCATCTAAGGAAGGTGAGTTAGCCTGTCTAGTGGGTTCAGTGTGCATGAGAGGGCGCCTTTGAAAGATAAATTGATCTACAAGGCTCTTCTTTGTTGGAGTCTGAAGGGTGAGTGGATCGTGAGCAGTTTGTTCATCAAAAAATTTCTCTTTCCCCTTTCCTTGTACCTCTACAATTTTCATTTCTTTTTTGAGACCGCTTTAGATGGTTGAGTAGGGAGGTTGTGGTTTGGGTTGTTTTTTGGTAGTTTAGTTTGAGTACTGGGTTACTCTGGTTTTTTGTCTGATGGTTTGGGTGGGGTTTCTTTTTTTATTAGGTAGTTGTAGTGAAGTTTGTGTACGTTTTGACGTATTTTGAGCAGTATAAGTATAGCAGTAGAGTGTTAGTGGGGTAAGCAAGTAAAGTAGTAGCACAGTGAGAAAATTATTGTTATTAGTTTGAGTAAGTAGTAAAGATAGTATATAAGTAGCAGTGCAAAGTAGCAGTGGGCTTTAGGATTAGCAGAAATAGCACTTTTGTCTCTACAAGTGGGTTTGGTTTTTTGTTTGTTTATTTTTTTTGTCTAGTTGGGGGGCTTTAGCTTTGTGGGCTTTGGTTTTTTGGATTGTCTCAGGGGTTTAGTTTACCCTTATATGTTTGCCTTGCCTTGGGGTTAGATTTTGCCTTGGGTTATTAGTTTTTGGGTTTTTTTTTTAGTGTTTAGTGGACCTTGGTTTACTTCAGAAGACTCTGTTTCTCCTCCTTCCTTCATGCCTTTTTGCTGTGAAAGTCCCAATCCAATGAAACGGTTCTCTTTTGCTGTGTTTTTGTTTTTAAAGTTAGTTAACTTGATAAATCCAACAAAACTAACTATATGAGAAACTAGATGATTGTGAATACTTCAAGTTTATGCGGGAATCTAACTTGCAATATAAGAAGACAATGAATACTAAACTTGAATATATTGATTTGCAGCGCTAAACAAGAATTTTTATAAATAATTTGTATTTTAAAACTTGAATCAAATCTTGGAATCATAAAAATTTTTATGAAGGCAACAATCTATGCAAAGACCACTCTATTTGTAAAAGTAAAAGTGATTGGATTTATTTATTGGAAACAAAATAGATTGAAACTTTATGTGAAGGTAAAAAGACTAGAACCTTTGGCATGTATTACGAGTATGGTCATTTTCTATCCTATTCAAAATAATCACGAAACTAAAAGTTTAAAATATTGTACTTTTCATAAAAAAAAAAAATGATGTTCTTAAAAAGAACTTGCAAAAAATAATGAAAGCTTAAAACGAGTATTTTATTAATGCTTTGCACGTAAAGAAATACTAAAGAATTGTTACTGTGTCAAACAGGAAAAGAAATTTATGAATACTTTGTTAATCATCTTAATGGTATTAATCAAGTCAAAATCTAACAAAATAGATCTTCTTGTTCATAATATGAACAAATTCATGATACGGAAGAGGGATCAATTAGTTAATGCCTTGCTAAAATTTATCACTATTATTAATAGTCTTAAAAGCACTTGACTGAAAGTTTTTTGAGCATAGAATTGCGTGTAGAGAAATTTTCTGGTAGGGCACTACATCCTAAAATGGCACGCAAAAGTCACGGCGAAAGAAGAATCAAAGAATTCAACAACTTTATCACTTGACGAACTCATTAGGAATTTGAAGGTTTATGAAGACGTAATTAAGAAAAAGGATTCGAAACCGTAAATGAAAAGAGAACAAAGTAGATCTATTGCCTTGAAAGTAGAAAGGATTCGAAGTGTGATGATATAGTCAAACCTTATCTGATAGTAAGATGACGAATACAACATGGCCATAGAGACTTAAGAAATTTTTTCCAAAAGTACCGGCAGGACGATTCGTTAAAGACAAGCCCATGATGAAGAGAGAGAAAATCCATTTCAAAGAAATACAGACGGACAAAAAAATGGCAAAGGCCCGAAAGAATATGCTTTGAATGTTAGAGATCAAATCATCTGTCATGAGAATGTCCCAAAAAATATCAAGATATCAAAATCAAAAGCGTTTGTTGGAGATCTTGATTTGATAGCGACGAAGATGAAGGGAAAAGAAAATGACATAAAGTGGTCAATATGGCTCTCTAAAGCTTATCAAATGAGGTACTTTCCGAACCGAATACTTTAGTGATGAACCAATCAACACTAGATTGAAAATGTCTTAGATAATGAATATTGGTAGGTACGCAATTAGGGACCTAAAAGTACATGGCTCTTCTTAAAAATAAAAACTCTAAATCAAGCTAAAATAGAATTTGAAAAGTGAAGTACTAGATTTAAAAGATAAACTATTAGGTTTGAAAAAGTAAGTAAAGTAATGAAGAATGTAATTATGTTCAAGCCTTAAGCTTGAAATATGAGAAGCTTAGAAAAGAAATATCTAGGCTAAAATCAATTTAATGATAGTAGTCACTACTTAAGAAAATAATAAATTTCTCAAAAAAGTTCCAGAGATAAATCATGGTTAGGTTTTTAATTTTATCAAAGAGTACCTAGCGAAACCAAACAAGTGTTTGTAAAAGCCAAGAAGTCGAACGTCGAAAGAAACAAATGATGAATCAAAATTCCAAAACCAAACTTTCATATTAACTTATAAACAATCACTAAAATTCTATTACAAAGCCGGGGTGATAGTTAAAACATTTTTTACAGACCCTCCTTTACAAACTCGAAGTTAGATATTACTAAACCGCAATGAGGGTTCAAACTCCACCTCCAAGAAAGGACTAATAGTTCTCGACTTGTTAGAACACCTCAGTGTGTGTGTGGTGCTAAAACTATCCTAATCTCCTAATATGGAATCATTCACATCCACATAGTTTCCTCAATTTCTACGATGTTGAAAGATGTTCATCATGTTAATGTGCCAAAAACCCAATGCAAACATATGCAGAACAACAACTATGGATACATGAAACGTTGTGGGACCAAATTGGCTTAAGCCATCGCACCTTTGAAGAGGTATTGAGGTGTGTTTCTCTACAAACATTCTTTGTATCTCCCGGATTATAGGAATTCATGATAAGTTCCCATGTCCCTTATCATTTACATTATGAAGACATTGATGAAGATAATTCTAAAGACTAAGGTACGTCTCACTTTTCATCTTCGTAGAATATAATGTCTATGTGTTACTATGATGTTGTAGTATAATTAGTTCTTAGAAAATAGTGTAGTCTCTAGAGATACCATTTGTTGGTTCTCTAGCTTTGAAGAGATTAGTTCACTATGAACTATTCTTTTGTGTAGATTATAGTCATACGTCTACAAAATGGAAATCTTCTATGACCACGTAGCAAACTCAGGAAGAAGAGCAGAACTGGTTAACAAGTAACATAGAAATTGGATTTGTCTGCAATGCGTAATCATAGACACATTATGGATGAAACAAACTCCCTTCGACCTCAACGATCGCCTCGGATCCGTGTCAACCATCATCTACGTCTATCGGAATCAACTTGTTGAAATCTTCAATTACGTCTTATTATTTCATTATCTTCGCTATCATTTCGTCTCACCTCAAATCACCTCATGTATTGACATCTTGATTATCTCATCTGAAATTAAGTTTATTTGCCCTTAAAACTACTAAATATATAAAAATATATTACTAATAATAGGGATTAAATAAATTCGGGCCAAAAATCAAAAAATGTTTTTTTGATCAGGTGGCGGCCCCCTTAAAATTAAGGGGACCGACTTGTTATTTTGGGTGGCCCCCTTAAATAATTAAGGGGACCGCCCTATCCACGAAACCAAACACCCCTTTTCTGACGAACACTTTACCAAAATCAGATTTTTTTTCATTCCTCTTCTTCTCCTACCCACTGTGAACGAACACCATAGCCAAAAACCTTCAAAAACCAATCTTCAAATTGCCTAATTAACCAAAATTCGCAAGGGACTTTCACTAACAAGACAATCAACAACATCTATTGTAAGTTTTCCATCATTCTTTTCATTTGATTTCATCCAATTTTGCTCTTAATCAAAATTGGGTGTTCTTCATTATTTTCATACTTTTTATTTTGGTCTAGGATTTCCATAACTATAATGATTCCCATAGTCATAGGAGCACTACAACCTTGATAGGATTGAAACAAAACACTTATTGAGTCAAAATTTTAGAAACATGTATATACTCATGAACACATAGCCGAATTTTTGCATTCTTAAACTTACACATTGTTGATTAATGCCTAAACATGATAAAAATAATCAAGTATTGATTGTTCAAACATACATATATACATTTTTCAAATCAATGAGTAAAATTCTATAAAAATAAAGGAGTGTTTGGTTCGTTTCTTAGGAACAATTTTTAGAGTCAAAATGACCATCACTATAGTTTTGTCACGTGTATAAACACTTAACAAACTTGTATAAGTCATCAAGATATATAATTCATATATATCTTGATATATCTTATAAATGGCATAAAATAAAAGGGCGTTTGGTTTAATGCTTTAAAACATGGTTTTTAGTCAAAACAAACACTATTTAACCTTTGTCAAGTCAAGAATAATAAACTTATACTTGTCAAACAAAATATACACTTAATACATAATTTTCGACAAGCTTAGACAAATTTTGTATTGATAAGGGAGTGTTTGGGTTATTGTCTTGATGTTGAAATATATAACTAATATATATTCTTCGACATCCTAGATTAAGTCAAAAATAAATTAAGGAACATATGGATCACTTCTTAGGTTTTTACTTTTAAAGTCGAAGTAATCCTTGTCCCACATTTGTCACTTTTCAAAACTTTATTTTCCTTATTATATTTTTTTATATATAACATTTTATGTTGTTGATAACTTGTTTAGGTGACAAAATGCCGAAAGCTACTACAACCGATATATCTCTCACTAAATCCTACATACCAAAAGTATCCAAAATTCCCGGCATCTCCCCTACCATTGCCCAATTCTACAAACCTATTGAAAACCGCAACATTCACGAAGGTCGTGTTGTTGATCAAGCCTACTACAAATCCAACAACATCGAGCGTCTTTTTACTAACATTCGTTTCAATTGTCTCTTTCAAATCAACGAACCGATTGTTCCAAGATTCATTCTAGACTTCTATAGTCAAGTCACGGTACAAACCAATGAATATGGCTATCTTGTTATCTCTTTTATGATTCAACAAGAATTCATAACTCTTACTCTCGCTCAATTTGGTCAAATCCTCCAAATTCCATACAATGGTCAAGCCATTTTTACAAACGAATAGGACCTTGCATCCCTTGAGTATTCTCAAGAAACTGAGGGACCATATTGCACCGAACTTCCTACTCCCAACGACATTTGTCGACTTCTTGAATTGGAACGTGTCGTGGTGGACCGTACCATCAAAAGTTAAACAGTCTCTCTCAATCCAAATCAAATTCTCACCAAAGAATTAAGCCCCGACATGAAGCAATGGAAAGAACTCATTCAAGAGAATGTGTTCGGACTAGGAGGACATCAAGACCGTCTCCCCGTGTGTCTTGCTCACATGTTGTATTGTGTTGTTGCCGAGGAACAATACAATCTTGCTTATTTCTTCGTCAAAAGAATCCAATGTGCTAGAGATACTCCAACCGCAAATCTTCCGTATGGCATGTTTCTTACTCGACTTTATCGACACGTCATGGAAACGTATCCTCATCTTGATAATGACCTCTATAACATTGTTGAGAGAGTCATGCATCATCTTGTCCTAAAACAAACTCGACGACCTCGAATTGACCGTGGCAAGGCGCGTCATTCCGTCTCCTCTTCGTCCTCTCATCATCAAGACACGTCATCTCATCAACATGATAATGATGATGACGATGTCGAAACTTCTCGAGCAAGTACTCCATCTCCCACCACTTATCTTAACTCCCTCAATCCACTCAACTACCAAAACTACCATATGCCTTTCGCTTCAGAACAAACCGATGAAACTCTGTTTGAACGACAAACCACCTTGCTCAACCAAACGCAACAAATGCATAAGGAGATGCGCGGAGGGTTCAAGTCATTTGGAAAGGCACTAAAAGGAGTGTTTAGCAAGAAGAAGAAGTGAAGAAATATGAGTGAAGTGAGCTAAATGTCTAAATGTAGTGTTTAACAACTTGTGTGGTGATTATCCGATGTATTTGGAAAGACTTATGTGTTAGTTATCTTTAAGTACTTGTTTGCTATGATGACTTAAACCTTTAGTTTTTTATTTAATCTACTACTTATGCTACTTTGGTTTCATGACTTGATATGTTTATTACATGCTATATAATTAAATGTGCTTATACAACTCAATAGGGCTTGCTGCAAATAAACCACCAAAACAGAAATACTCTCACAAAAAATTCTAAGAAAAATCATTTTTTTGTGAAAAATGAAAGCCAACAGAGGGCGGCCTCCTTAATTTATAACGGGCGGCCCCTTATCTTTAAGGGGACCGCCCTAGCAAGATCACGGGTAAAATAGTAAGGAGATGCGCGGAAGGTTTAAGTCATTTGGAAAGGCACTAAAAGGAGTGTTTAGCAAGAAGAAGAAGTGAAGAGATAGGAGTGAAGTAAGCTAGATATCTAAATGTAGTTTAAGACAATTTTTAACTTGATTATGTGTATGTTTTTAACAACTTGTGTGGTGATTATCCGATGTATTTGGAAAGACTTATGTGTTAGTTATCTTTAAGTACTTGTTTGCTATGATGACTTAAACCTTTAGTTTTTTATTTAATCTACTACTTATGCTACTTTGGTTTCATGACTTGATATGTTTATTACATGCTATATGATTAAATGTGCTTATACAACTCAATAGGGCTTGCTGCAAATAAACCACCAAAACAGAAATACTCTCACAAAAAATTCTAAGAAAAATCGTTTTTTTGTGAAAAATGAAAGCCAACAGAGGGCGGCCTCCTTAATTTATAACGGGCGGCCCCTTATCTTTAAGGGGACCGCCCTAGCAAGATCACGGGTAAAATAGTATTTTTCCTGCTTTTTGACCCTCTTTTACCTGGTCTCAGCTATCTTTGCCCAGAATGCTCGAACACAATTTGAAATAACTTAATCTAGTTCAAACTCATTCCATTTTCAAACCATTTCCTTCCCATAAATCCTCTCCAAATGATCATCTCTAATACACCATCTTCTTCATCATTCATCAACCATTATCAAAATCCATGGTATCCACTAGAGCTTCCATTTCCAAAGCCTCCAAGAGACCAAAAATCAACATCATACCACCAAAACAATTGTTTGTGGATTTAACCCAAGATGACACAAAAAATCCATCACCCAAACTTCAACTCTCATCACCTAGTGCTCCTAATGCACCTTCCAAAACACCATCAACCAAAGATACTTCTTCATCCTCAATTGACTACATACCCAAATCACTAACCTCATCAACATCACTTTCACCCTATGGTTACTTAAACCCACCAACATATCCTCCTCTAAGAGTTTCTCCACCACCTCCAACCCAAGAAAATACATCAATGGACATCACTCTCACCCTTTCACCAATTACCCTACTTGATGTCCAATTTAATATTCCATCACCTTCACCACATATTGTTGGTCATCCCATTCCTTGGAACCTTCTTGAAGGACATAGAGATTCATGCTTGTGTTGCATTCACAATCGTACTCTTATATTTAGATTTAGAGATGAACTCCAATATATGTTTTCATATATTGAACACATGCTCTCACAACCACTAACAACCATCATCCCACCACCTCCACCATCTTTACCAAACTAAACACACTCTATGTTTTGGTTTCTAAAATAATTGTCCACCCATCATTTTGCAAGCAAGTCCTATAGATATTCACTAGTTATAGGATTCTTTGTAGTTTAAAATTTTCATGTATGTTAGCATGATATTTATTTTCCTTATGCATGCATGAGTGTGGTTCATACACTATTTTAATTTTAATGGATGATTATTGTTGGTTGCATTACTATTATGCCATATTTTCCTTCTTGTTACATGTTAGAAATACTTGTATTGTTCTAACTCGTTTTTGTAGCCAAGAAACCATAACTCGATTCCTTGGTGCCCTCAAACGAGGGGGAGCACACATCAAGGGGGAGCATTTATTCTGTCGATTTAACTAGAAATTCTCGACGATGTCTTTTTGATTCTACAAAAAGGAGGAGATTGTTAATAAAATATAATGCCTAAAAACATTACTAATATTTTTCACATCTTTACGTTTTGATAATCACAAAATATAAAAACGTTCAATGTAAAATTAAACGTAAACAAGTAATTAGTAGTAAATTTTCATTTCGAAATTTATATCACTTCAAGGTATGAATAAATAAATGCTTAATGCATTTTATGATCAAAGGAAATTTTTATTCAACCTCACACTTTTATAAAATGTTGTAAACATTTTTATAAACATTACAAAACATTTTTTACAATTAAAAGAAATGTTTTATTCAAAATAAACATTTTGAAATTCAAATTTTCGAACCTAAAACGGCTAGAAAAGTTCCAGAAAATCCCCCCTACACAAAAGACAAACTGGGGAGCCCCTAGTCTAGGGCGGCCCCCTTAAATACACGGGCGGCCCCCTTAATTTTAAGGGGACCGCCCACCTATTTAAAGGGACCGCCCATAGACTGACGCTCCTCCAGTTTGTCCTATAAATACTAGACTTTTCCCCACTATTTTCTCACCTTTTGCACTCATTCTTTCTGTTCTAAAACAGCCCACACATCTCACTAAAATCCTTTGATCATTTAATCATAAAGCTTTGTTTCCAAGTGATCCAAGCTCAATTCCTCAAGTGCAAGAGAAGAATACTTTCATCATCAAGTGAAGAAGTATTACACCTCAAGTGTATATTGCAATCTTGTTGCATCCATATCACATATTTGTAAATCAATTGTATATCTTGTATTTGTGTGTAGTAGCTAGATCTTGGCGATCTTTGTAAGTATAGTTAGATCGTGGTGATCTTACCAAGTAGTGTTAGATAGTTTTGATATAAGTAGTGTGGTGAAGTGAAGTCACACAGTTGTGAAGAAGTCTTGAAGTTGTGATGAAGTCGTGAAGTTGTGAAGTCGTGAACAAGTCGTAAAGTTGTGTTGTGATAGATTGGTTCTAGCTAAGATTAAAACTCGACAATTAGCTTTGTGTTGTAAATCGGTTTAAGCAACGTTGTGTACGGTTTTCTCCACCATAAGGGAGTTTGTTGACATAGTGAAGAAAACTCTCGAGTTAGGTGCTCCGGGAGTGGAGTAGGGCGAAGAGGTGCTTCGTTACCGAACCACTATAAATCCTCGCGTTGTGGTTTGATTGTTCTTACTCTTATCTCTTGTCTTAATTTATCATTTCATATACTTATATTGTTCATATTGTGCAAACATTGAATTCACAAAAAGTCAAATCTAAATTTTACAAACAAACATAAACCTTAAATCAAAAAGCGGTAAACAATTCAACCCTCCTTCTAGTTTTCCACAAGCACTGCTAGTACTCAAGTTAGTACTGCTAACTTATGTGATGACACTGTTTATGCATTTTTGGCTAGTCAACCAAACGGGTCTCAACTTGTACATGAGGACCTTGAACAAATCCATGAAGATGACTTAGAAAAGATGGATTTGAAGTGGCAGTTAGCATTGTTGAGCATGAGAACAATAAGGTTTTTTTAGAAAACTAGGACAAAGATCACTATCAATGGGAGTAACACAGCTGGATATGACAAGTCCAAGGTAGAGTGTTTCAACTGTCACAAGTTGGGACAATTTGCAAGGGAATGCAGAGGACCTAGGAACCAAGATAGCAGGAACATGAATCAAGACAGCTCTAGAAGGATTGTAAATATGGAAGAAACTTCTTCCAAAGCCATGTTGGCTATTGATGGAGCTGGTTTTGACTGGAGCTATATGGCAGATGATGAAGTCCCTACAAACATAACCTTATGGGAATTTTCAGACTCTAAGGGTACATAATGACAAAACTTGTTCACAAACCGTCTAAAAAGCTTTGATAACTCTTAAAACACAACTTGATGATTTTAAGAATAGTGTTTAACAAATCTATTTAATCTAGCAAATTATCAAAGAGGGTTAGACATCTGTAGAAGAGAGAAACTTTTCTTTTCAAAAAGAATGAGTTATTTTTCGTGAGCAACTTGCTGTCCCTCTAAAAAGAGATATCTCATATGAAAGATTCAGTAATTATGTGCTTAAAAGAGAGTAAGAAAAGCATAATCAAGAAAAAAAGAAAACAATCCAACTTAAAATGAAAATTTTAATAATGCTTCTAGATAGTCTAATAATAATAGGAAGTCAAATACCAGATAAAAGTAGAAAGGGTGTAGGGTTTGTAAGCTATAATGCTATTCCACCTCCTCCTACAGGGTTATTTTTACCCCCAAACCTTAATTTGTCCAACTCTGGTCTAGAGGAGTTCCAAAAGCCTGAGTTTGAAGGCTATGGACCTAAGACTAGTAAGAATGTCTGTAACGATACTTCTAATAAGGTTAGGGAATCTCTTGATGCCCCAATGGTTGAGAAGTTAGTGTTAGATGATAAGTTGGAAAAGAAAACTATTTTTCCTACTGTTACTATGATAGAATTTGTTAGAGCTAAACAACAAGAAAAACCAGTTAGGAAACTAGTCAAGTATGTTGAAATGTACAAGTCACAAGGTCCTAGGGGATATCAAAGAAACTAGAATAATTAAAAGTCCCAACAGCTAGGAAGTGACTTTGTGATGTAAAATAAAGCTTGTTTTTTCTGTGGAAGTTTTGACCATGTGCATGCTAACTGTAATTACCATCAAAGGGAAAGGGTGGTGTCTGGGAGTAATTATACAAGGGTGAATTACAATTATTCTGCTAAAAAGACTCACCCTAGTGCTCAAAGGAACATGGTTCCAAAAGCAGTTTTAATGAAAACTGGCCTAAGATCAGTTAATACTGCCAGGCCTGTTAATACTACTCATCCCAAACCTACAGTTTATAGTGCTAGACCAATGTCACATTTTTCTAAATCAGCCCAATCAACTGTAAAGAGGCCCTATCAAATAAAAACAACATTAACTAACAAAAATTCTAGCCAAAAAGTTAATACTGCTAAGGGAAAATTTTATACTGCTAGGCCAAAAGCAATTAATACTGCTAGGCCAAATTCAGTAGTAGTTAATGTTGTAAGGGCAAATCAGGTTAATGCTGTTAAGGCCTCAGCATGTTGGGTTTGGAGACCTACCAAACTTAATATTGCATCAATTACTTTGAAGAAACATAATTATGTTGATGCACGAGGCAGATCCAAGTCAGTGATGGCTTGGGTCTCCAAAGGAAACTAATTTTCATATTTTTATGTGCAAGGTCATCCACAAAAAGAAGATCAAGGCTATGTTGACAGTGGATGCTCAAGGCACATGACAGTGAACATGTCCTATCTCTCAAACTTCAAGGAATTTGATGGAGGATATGTTACCTTTGGGGGAGGACAACATGAAACTAAAGGAATTGATGGATCTTTGTACAAAACTGCCTGAAAAGGTTCTTGATTTAGGATAACAAAAACAGACAGAGTGAATTGGTGAGAAAAAGAAATTAGTGATGTAGTGAGTTTAAAAACAAAAAGAGAGATGTGTGATACAAAAATAGATAGAGTGATTTAGTGAGCAACAGAATTGAGAGAAAAAGTGAGATTAAAAACAGAAAGAGAACTTGTTAGAATCAAAATTAATGATGAAAATGCTTTTTGGAATGACTTTAAGGTTAAAACTGGTACCTCAAAAAAGTTAATACTGCTAGGCATTATTTAGTACTGTTAGTCTAAAACTTAGTATTGTTGGGCATTACTTAGTACTGTTAGGCTAAATTTAGTATTGCTATAATACCGTTAGTACTGTTTGGGGCATAATAGATTTTTGGCAATTAAATATATCCGTTGAGATATTTCTGCCAAATATTTTGCTTATAGGTGTCCTTAATTTGGATAATTCTTGATCTTTCTTTCACTCATAAGATTTCTTCAAGATAAAGAATCAATTTTATTCAGTCGGTCCAATAAAAACCTTAAGTGCTCTCTATATAATCTAAATTGACTTTGCCAAACACACATACTCTCATAAACGAACCTAACCCAGACCTTAATCAATCTTTTTTCAATCAACAATGGCGAATTTAGAGTTCTGTGACACACACAACATAGTCGCTTACTTAAAGAAAACAGAGGGAAGTGAAGGATTTCACCAGATAGTGGATTTTCTCAATTCTAGTCATATAAGGTATGCTCTTACAGAAAATCTCACTATCTATGTTTCACTCATCTAGTAGTTTAAGAACATTGCTACTGTCAGAACACTAGATAATGAAGAGATGGAAATAACTGCTACAATAGATGGGAAAGTTAAGATTGTTTCTGAGGCATCTATTAGGAGGCATCTCGAGTTAGAAGATTATGATGGTATTAGTAATTTGCCTACTACTGAAATTTTTGAGCAACTTGCTCTAATGGGGTATGTGTCCAATTCTGACAAACTAACCTTTCAAAAAGGACACTTTTCCCCTCAATGGAGATTTTTGATCCATACCATCCTTCATTGTTTAAGTTCTAAGAAAATTGATTGGGAAGAATTTAGTAGCAATATAGCAACTGCTATCATTTGCTTGGCCACAAACAGAATTTTTTAATTTCTTTAAGATGATTTTTGATGGAATGGTGAAAAACTTAGAAAGTAAACACAAATTTTTGATGTATTTAAGATTTATTCAAGTCTTTTTAAACAAGCACAAGAGACTGCTTCTACCTCATAACAGAACTTATATTGCTTCTATCCTTACACAAAAACTTTTAGCAATATGAGGAGGGCTTCTAAGGGTTATACTAGGGTGAACATTCCATTGTTTCCAACAATACTTGTTCAGGGCCCAATTGTTTGAGGTAACTGATCAACAGTCCTAGTTGAGTCCCATAACACACCCACAATGCTCTATCAACCTCACAACCACCAATTTCATCACCTTCTAGGAGATTAACCAGATAGGAATCTGTAGTTCCTCAGCCCAGATCTCCTACTCAGACCAATGTAGCAGATGAGGCTGCTTCCACAGGTGTGGATGTTAGACTTAGAGGGGCTACCACTACTGTCACTGGCTTAGAAGCAGGATAGGGCAGTGGTAACATTGATAAGACCCCTACCATGCCCCATGATTCACCTCTCCTAAGAGTTCATACACTTAGAAGTAATGAGGGCAGAATGCAACATAATGAATTGATGGATTTGGTTACAAATTTGTCTGACAGAGTTGTAGCTTTGGAAACAGACTTGCAGCAGACAAAGAAAGTCTATGGTACTGCTTTTACAAAGCTTATAAAAAAGGTGAAGAAATTGGAGAAAACTGTCAAGACTAGACAAGCTAGAAGGAAGGCCAGAATTGTTGTATCTGATGAGGAAAAAGATTTGGAGGATCCTTCCAAACAGGGGAGGAAGATAGCTAAAATTAACCAAGACCCTGATATTTCTTTGGTACAACATTATGCAGAGGTTCAGGGGAGGCATAAGCATGATATAGAGCCTGATTTTGAGTTTACTACTGCTGAAAAAGAAGTTAGTACTGCTGAGCCAATTTCCACTGCTGGTGCATCAGTTAGTACTGCTGGTGCTAGTTCAGCCAAAGACAAGGGTAAAGCTATAATGGAGGAAGCTGAAACTATCCAGACCAAGACAAAGTTGCAGCTAGAACAAGAAAGAATTGGTTATGAAGAAGCTCTGAGATTACAGGCTAAAATTAATGAAGAAGAAAGGCAGAGGATTGCCAGAGTACAAGAAGAAGCAAGGTCTTTGAATATTGAAGAATGGGATGACATTCAAGCGAGAGTTGAAGCTGATGAAGAGTTTGCACAGAGATTACAATCAGAGGAAAGATAGATCTACTCTGAAGTTAAAAAAGCAAGATTGCTTGCAGAGCTTATCAATGAGAGAAAGAGATACTTTGCTGCACAAAGAGCTGAAGAAAAGAGGAAAAAGCCCCTCACACAAGCTCAACAGAGGACTTACATGTCTCAATATATCAAGAACATGGGAAGTCATACACTGAAGCAGTTGAAGAGTTAATCTTTTGATGAAATCAAGAATCTGTTTGAAACCACAATAAGGAAAGTACACACATTTGTTCCAATAGAGAGTGAAAGTGAAAGAGAAATTCCTAAGTTGACAGCTGGAAGTTCTAAAAGAGATGCAGAAGAAGAACTTGTTCAAGAAAGTCCAAAGAGACTAAAGACTGGAGAAAGCACAGTACCAGTTGAAGAACCAAAGGATAAAGAAGAAGAAGAACTATCACAAGAAATGATACAACAAATGATGATAATAGTTCTAAAGAAAGGAATGAATGTTGAAGCTTTACAAACCAAGTATCCCATAATTGATTGGGAGATTTACTCTGAAGGAGCTAGGAAGTACTGGAAGATCATCAGAGTAGGTAATCATACTAAGGTATATCAATTCTTTGATGATATGCTAAAAGCATTTGACAAAGAAGACTTAGTGAAGCTGTGGAGTCTAGTAAAAGAGAAGTTCACATCAACTGAACCAACAAAAGACAAAGAAAGAGAATTATGGGTTGAGTTGAAAAGATTGTTTGAACCTGATGCTGATGATGAGTTATGGAAGTCTTAAAAACATATTTTTAATGTAACATGGAGACTGTATGATACATGTGGAGTACATCATGAATCTATAGAGGATGGAATGGATATCTACACGCTGGTTGAAAGGGAATATCCTTTGTCAAGAGGTGTTCTTACATAGATGGTAGTTGCAAAACTCTTGGTGGAACAAGATAATGAAATGTCCAGAGAACTTCTTAGGAAGATATTCATGCAAGTTGAAAGACCAAGAAGATGAAATGTTTGGAAGAATCCTCTCAGAGAACAAGATCTTAATTCAAGAAACTTGATGATTTGGACGTAAATCACAAGTTTAGGGGAGGATTGTTGGGAATTAAACTCATTATCCTTAGTACTGCCAAGACAAAGACTTTGTACTGCTTAAGTTATAACTGCCAGTACTAACTAGTTAGTACTACTAGAAGAAAGTTAGTACTACCAGTACTAATTTAACACTGCTGAAGGACTTAAGACTGTTGCATGAAGACTGCTAAAGGGATAAAGACGTATGAAAGTGATATGTATAGACTTATTCAGAGTATATTCTATTTAGTTAGAAAGATACGTATAAGTTTAACAATATAGAAGATTTGTAGTTATCTTGTAAAGGTCTCCTTAGTGTATAGAAGGAGATCCTAGGTTATGGTTATGATGTACAATAGATTCATACGTTTTTCATATATAGCTTCAAGTTTGTAAACCCTAGTACTACACAGAGTACTTGTATTATTCATAATAATATTGGAGCTTTTCAGTTATACATTGTTCATACATTGCTCATTCAATTCACTGTTACATTCATATTCTTCTAAGTATTAAAGAGTAGATTCTGCATACTCTTTAGTATTAACAAAGTTTCTACCATAGTTGTCTTGAATCTATTTAATACAACTAACCCTTTTACAAGGTAAGCAAGATCTTAAGTTGGGATCAATAATTTTTCCTCTTGACTTCAAAAACCGTAGTAGGAGATGAAGCAAGAATCAAGAAAAGTTTGTATAATCAAGGTCTTGTATATGAATGTCATTGAAGAACTTTGAGAATTTAGACTGTGAAGTACCATTTTCTTGGAATAGGACACTAATATCCTATGAAAATTGTTGATTACATCTCAACCTTTAAATCTCTAGCTAACTTACCAACCTCGTATTCTGTCAGCTATTGTAGTGACCACATGGTGAAGTAAACCCGATATACTAAACTTGAAAATGAAGTAGAATCCCCCAAATTTGTTACTTAATCTTTCACTGTTGTTGATTGAAGAACGCTGCAAGATTAGATCTTTAAGTACCCTATACTCAACCAGAAAAGTATAAGAAGTACAACACCTCTAGACATTATCCACATCGACATCTGCGTGTGACACTGAGCACTACAACGCAACTCCTTTAAGTGATAGCTATGACCCGTGAGTACTACAATGTAACTCCTTACATCAGGTATAACTAGATAATCCAAGTCTTAATCATAAGATGTATTCGATCAAGCAAGTCATCAATCGATAGATTGGGTTTAAAGAAAAGGGGTAGAAAGTAGAAGGAAGTCTCGATGATGAAATAAGTAGACACCTTTGTGAAATTCAACTTCAATCTCAAATAAGGGATACCAAATCAACTTTATTAGAGAAAAAAGATAAACATGGGAAGATGTGTGTGCTAGGGGGGAGAAAACATACACACACACTATTACAAAAGTAAACTACACCCCTCTATGAAAGTATGGAGGGGGTATTTATAGTCCCGCATCGACTAGCCAAACTAACCCGACACGACTATAAGTGATAAACGTAATTCTGGATTAGTCAACATATTTTAGGGCTAACATTAATACATTGTATAAAACATAATATAATTTCAACACTTACAATTTTATGTTTTTTTATAAAATGATCAAATACAGTCACACAAATGAATATAATCTTCATTATAACTTAATTAATTTCTAAATAAGTTTGTTCTATTATGAGAAACTAAACAATCTTACTTTAATCTTTAGTTTAAACGCTTCCCACTTACTGTTAACGGTTTGCGAAATATGTAAAGTAACTAATTTGGTTTCATCCTTGCAACTAACTATGGATAACTTTATAACTAGAATGTTATATCATTTGTTAAACAAGTTGCATGTCAACTAGCAAATTTGAATTTCAAACAAAAAGATTTTTATGCATACTATGGTCTCTTAGATAAGCCAAGGATGTCTCGTTAGCCTCTTTAAAATGCTTAACCTCTTAGTTAATCAAGAATTTCATCATTTTTCTCTAATTAATGCGCTTTTACTTCCTTTTATCTTTTTCTACTAATGACTTCGTCTTACCTAACACTTCTTGGGGATTTAAAATGCAATTAGGAGGCTTAAAAGTGAAGTTCACATGAGGTTTTATCAAGCGGCAATGACTAGATATTGGCAAGAGACAAAATAGACCCAGCACAACGGGCTCGCTCCTCGTGGTCTGTCTTGATTTCTCTTGCCGAAAAATACCTACTTCTTGCAATGCTTGAATTTCACCTCTTGCCAACTATTTTCTCCCATTTTAAACAAGATAAGAACACCAAAAAACCTTGATCATCTCATTGTGTGTTATCAACACGGGTTATCTTCTTCCATCTTCTTCTATCTATTATGTATGCTTGTAAACAATACTAGCTATCATCTTTCAGATTATAACTAAGTGTCAAATCTTACTCTGGGTACAAAGAAGCAAAGTGTGTATAAGTCTTATTCCAGGTGCAAGAAGCAAAGGGTGTAAAAGTCTTATTCCGGATTCGGTCAAGCAAGGGGTTTGTTCCTTCCTCGTGTGGAAGGATTTGGGTACGAGTCAAGAGTTCGCGAGGTTATTATGGGTGGTTCCAAGGTGGGGAATCTATCTAGGAATTAGCTTAAGTCTAGGTGTATATCGCTGAAAGTTATTGTATGGTTTATCTAACATAAGGATTTGTTACTAGTGAAAGGTAATGGTGTCGCCGATTCGAACCTAGGCGAACAGAAGATCTAAACCTCTCTTCTTGAGCCAATATATATCGTTGTGTTTGTTCTAGCATCCCTCAAGTCTTTTATTACTTTTTATACTTACACTTTGATATATATTGCTTGATTGTTTATACATACTTGTTTATAAATATGACACTTAACTTACTTAAACATTATAATAACTTAAATGAACCTATTTAAACTGTCGCCCCTTCCCCTTCTACGGTTTTACAATGAATATGAAAGGATTTATTTTGGTAATGAGGACATATTTCCCTTAATTCAAAAACCGCTTCTTTTATGGGCCTCAAATAGAGCATCTAATAATCAATTCCTATAGAAGCTTTGAATTCATAACCAAGTGATTTGATCATCTTGTAGTTCCTTGGAATTCAGGATGGATTTTGTTTGTTTATTTTTTTCTTTTTTCTTCTTTCCTATTGCTCTTCCTTGGAGCCTTTTTTTAGATAAAGGGTTTCGTCGGTAAATTTTATTACGCCAAAAACCATTAAAGTATAAGGGATGAGGGTGAGTCCCACATCGCCACCCATTACGTGGGTAAAACTACTTCCTAAAAGGAAGGAACACATAATGACTAGACAAAAGAAACATAAATTTATTTCTTATCGCATATAGCTTGAAGCTCATGAGAATGATCTTGACCTTCGTACATATCATCATCGTATGGGTCATCATCATAGTCACCATTATCATACGAATCCCTTCATTGTTCCAGCAAACTTTGAGTGCCAAAACCTACCCTTTCAGATGCCATAGAATGAACCATATCATTCTCAACTGATGCAACCTCATCTTCACTATCATATTCACCTGTAAACTCATCCTTCTTCAAAGTATTACCAGCTTTATCCACAAGAATAGCTTGCCCGCTAGTAAGTAAATCTTCAAACTTCTTGATTTTATCAATAATAGGAGTAGTACCAAAACTACTATTATTGACATTAATAAAAGTGGATCCACTTGAAGTAGCCCCGTTGTTTACCAAATTAGTAGTCCCCCCATTGGTACCACACTCTACATCATTATCGACCAAATTAAAAACATCAAATGGATTTGAATTAGTAACCTCAATAGTAGGTTCTACACCTTTCTTTTTATTACCACTAGAACTAGCAGTAGACTTTTTGGGAATAGGTCGATATTCTTTTTGAGGTTTAAAACCCATTTTCGGACCAACCGAAACACCTCGAGAAGTTTGTCTAGGCTTCTTCACAGTCTTCTCACTAGTACCTGTATTCTTTGGAAATTCCTCATGAATATGTCCAAAAACCTTTCAAGACGAACACGTAGGAGGTTTCCACTCATACTTAACATAGATATTACATGTATAATGGCCCTCCCTAGTAATTTTAGGCATAGCCACGACAATGTTATCTTTCAACTCCACATCGGCTTGAAGCTCAATCATAACTCTAGCATAACTTGACCTACCCTAAGATTGCATGCACATATCATATGTATAAGAGTCAAGCATTAGAGGAGTACCCAGTTTAGTAGAAATGGCACTCAATCCATCCTCGCTGAAATCCGTAACAGGTACACCATGGAGTTTAACCCAAACTGGAACAATACTAACATCTTCCTTCAATAGGTTCTTATTCGGGTGCCATTTCTTCAGGATAAGCGGGTTATTCCGGATAAACCATGGACCATTCTTAAGCATAGCATCTAATCCGTCCATGAAGCTAAATTGAAAGGAGAATAATCTGGTAGACGAGCTGAACATTGAGCGAATAAGCCCATATTTACCCCAAGTGTTCCTAACATAGTTAGTAACAACAGGGTATGCCACATTCTTTCTTAAGAAAAAACCATAAGTTGTATTAGCAAATCGTTTACTTATGGCAAGAATAGAGTCCACCGGAACAACAACATCAATCCCATTACCCCCAGGTGTAAACAAAGTACGAACATTCACTTTCTTCCCACTTGGTTTACCAGTTATATTAGCATACGAAGACTTACCAGGGGCATTACCAGCCGAAGTTACATGCATATGTAATGGTGGGAAAGAACCCAAAACAGTAGTATCCTTCAAAGAGTTAGCTTATCCTTTTCCACAGTCATGTCAATCATAGATGATGTAACACCCTCCAGTAGATGTATCACCAACTGGACCAACTTTGTTACGAGTACCATCAGATGCCATAGATAATCTAATACCAGTATTTGTCTTACTCATATTAAGATTCTTCTCCTTTACACCCTTGGTTCTAGAAACCGTGTTTAGATCCAAAAAAAATCAAAGCAAGATTACTAACACAAAAGAAGATCACTAGAATTAAAGATTGAAGGTCGATCGAATAGGTGTTAGGGATAAAAGGGTTTGTCGAGTTTTTCTCCAAAGAAAATCGAGGGGTTTTCCTTGGAACCTTTTAGTTATATACTTTTCTTTGTTTCCTCTTTTGGTTTTAATATATTCTTTGCTTTTCAAAAAAGAGTTTCTATGAATTACGAGTATCATGGTTTTTTAGCAAATACTAGTATCATGTTAATGTGAAAAAGGAAAGGAACTATAACAATTTACGAAGTGCACTAGTGTCTAATCGGCAAACCCAAATTTAAAATTTTTGCAGCACTAATATTGTATATTAAACTTTTTATATTTGGTTACTAATTTTTAATTATATCAATTAAAAAATGGGCCTTTTGAATCGATCTTAGATACATAACCTCATTTAAAATCATACATGATGGCGTATGGATATAGTGGCTCAGGCCTACTAAATACACGTCAAAATAAGACCCTTATCAAATATCAACTCTTGAGATATGCGCTTGTATTCCTTATGCTCCCATTAGATAATTAACACATGGCATGTCCACAGTCGTTGATCAATCACATGAGTTCTTCCTAAATTCCTATATACCTCCCAATAAATAAAGAGGTATCACACATAAGAAACGGGCTTACCTTATTTTTCAAAATGTTACACACTTATTCACAGTCAATGAATACACATGCTAGGTTTGTTTATGTATTACTCTGGCTATAGAGAACGAATCTTCTCACGTGGTCCACACCGTTTTTAACTAGAAACCAAACAACATAGCCATCATAGTCTATTCTTAATCTTGTTTTCCATTATCACACGTAAACATGACACCATTCGTACGGACATGATATGAAATAATCACAAATTTTTACCTATGTTAATTTATTTTCTCACCTACAATTAAGAATAGTTTTCCTTTTCCACAAAGTCTTTAACCATAAAAACATGACTTGTGACAAATCTTTACGAACACTTGTGATAGAAATAACTCATAACCACCAATGACCGGTCCAAGCGAAAGACCTCACTTGTACTGAGGAGGGTCAACAAACACTGATGATGAATGAAATCTAAGCTTTAAATTTATATAATGATTCTTTTAGAATTCACCAACACTCACAAAAATTTACCTATGCTAATTTATTTTCTCACCTAAAATTAAGAATATTTTTCCTTTTCCACAAAGTCTTTAACACAAAACGTTGCATGACTTGTAACCAATCTTTACCAATACTTGTGATAGAAATAACCCATAACCACCAAAGTCCAATCAAGAAAAAGACCTCACTCATATTGAGGAGGGTCAATAAACATTGGTGATGAGTGAAATATAAGCTTTAAATTTATATACCGATTCTTTTAGACTTCACCAACACTCAAGGGCAGTGTACACGTTCATGATAGTATAGAGATTCGTTAAACCAGGTCATTTGCTAGAGCGAGGGATCCTAATTGTGTAACTCGTAGCTTTACTAATTTAACTTCGCTTTAAATCCGCCGATTATGTTTGTATACTAGTTAACTAAAGACTGAAAATAAATAAGTGGAAAGTAAATTGTTGAAGTAGACAATTAAAATATAAAGTTATGTTCGCCTTGTCATTCCCCTAATTTCATCAATGACATAGTCCTAAATGCAATGTTCATCTAGTTGTGCTTCAGTGAGTCTTTGGTAGAGGAGGTCGAGTACGGCCGCCTTTGCTCCTTACTTCTTCCTAAAAGCCGAATAGGCCATTTTTGCTGCAATATCCTAACTGATTATCTAAACATTAAGTTGCTCAATTGATATATGTGACATATGCTTTTGTGTTGTTTCCAAGCCACTTAGTTTTCTTGATAAAGAAGAAAATGCCCTTTCGGGTCTACAATCTTAATTACTGCTACTAAATCTTAAACCCTATTGTCTACCACTTTTAACCATGTAGCGGCCAGGTCAGGTCATCACTACCATTAAAGATCATGTGCCAAGTGTTTTAATGATTCAAATAGGTGTCGTTCATGTGGTCTATATACTAAACAACTATTCTCAACAGATAGGCATGGTCTATGCAAAGGCGTAAGTCTTTAACATCACATAGAACATCCAAAACATAACTAAAATAAACTAAAAAATTAATATCATTGAGTCAAGAAGGTTCATAACAATGCAATCACAAAAGGCTTAGCCTTCTATAAAAAAAATAAACAATGATTATTTGGAGTAAACAATACAATCAAAATCATAATGAAAAATTGATAATCAAATAGTTTATGATGTGTAAAACCTCTACTCTTTGTGTTTTCCTCTGTTGTTTAGGCTCGAAAAACAAACTAGGGTTTTAGGTCTTCAAAATCTTGATAAATGTGCTGAGAAATTTGGTATTTGTATCTAAAATGGGTTGGGCCCATCTCGTCTTACGGCGTATGAACTTAGATGGCATACGCCGCATACTTCCGAAAAGTATATCCACGCCATTTGGTCTTTAGGTTCATACGGCGTAAGCTTGAATAGATCATACGTCGTAAGCTTCTTCAACACTTATTTTTTTCTTCAAGACGAGAAGGCATACACCGTATGCACAAAGAATAACATACGGCGTAAGATTTGATTGAATAATTAGCTTCGTCACTTTTAGGCTGATCTAGCTCATTTTTTGGTCTTTTCCGCGAGAGTTCTTTTTTTGCCACAAATACACACTAAAATACAAATAGGCATCATATCTAATCAAAGTAAAGTACATTGGATAAATTATTGTGGTAATTTGATAGCAAAAATATGTAAAATTTTAGGAGCTATCATCTGGAAAATGAGGTTCACCAGCCAATCAAAAACTTTGCAAGAGGAACGTCAGGAGACGTGCATGCAACCAATGACCACGTCAACCTGCATACCACACTTTTCCAGGAGGGCCCACTCGGTTTCAGGAAGAGAAACTAGAACCCAGGTCAGTTGTTCAAGTCAAGTCGCTTCAATAGCATATGGGTTTGAGTCGCATAAAATGGCTTGAGGAAAACCATCAGGTGGATGAACTTCTATTAGCCTTAAAATATTAAGTCAAACAAGAAAGTAACTGTCATTACCAATAGTATCGGGTATTTACATCATAGGAAGTTTGTAATGAATATAATAGGCTACATAATGGACACGGGCTCGGGAGATAATATAATATTGTACGTGTTACGGGCCAAAATCCTAACTAAATCTAAGCTCGGCCCATCCTTTCTTACACTAAGCGTCCTATATGCCTAATAACACTATAAATACCCCTCTCCTTAGCATGGAGAGGGTGTTAATTGATTGTTTACTCTCCTCAGTTGCAATAAACATTCCTCCTTCCATTTCCTTTACTTTTGTTACTAACTTTCTCTCTTTAAATTTCTTTCTTCTATTTCTTGGATTCGTTATATGTGGAAATGACTTAGTTTTACGGACAACAAGTGGTATCAGAGCCAGGTTCTTAAGCAACATTGTTTATAAAATTGGTCAATTTGCACAAATCACTTTTATGCTGACTTCTAAACCGAGTTCGTATTATAATGGTAAATGTTCAGTAAGTTTTTCAAATCTTAAGTACCTCAAAAAAACTCAATGGGAGAAACCATGTTTATATAATGTTAAATATGATAAGAATGATCTTGCGAATCTATTTACTCCTCAAAGTGAAGAAACAATTCATCTTGCAGAAGATAGTAGATCAAAATTGGGTGATTTAGTGAAACCATATGATTATACAAAGCTAATAACCTTTACGATCTTTTGTACCTCAACAACAAAAGTCTCGTGAGGAGTTGTATTTTGCAAATGATTTGAAAAATAATATTTTCAAAACGCCTTTTCAAAAAAACAAGTAATTTTGCGAAACACATAGAATACCTGCCTACGAATACTTCCATAAGTAAAAGTAAGTGTCCATTCGAAGTGGTTCAAGGAAACATTGAAAATATTAGATTTGTTGTTTTAACTGCAGTGGAAAAAATGTATTGAAAATAGCTGGCAAAATCTAATTACACACAAGATAAAAGTGCTTATTAAAGAGATTTTAATTCCACTTACTCAAAAAACCGAGTCAAATGTTATCATATTTGAAAATGATCCTAAATAAGAAATGCTTGAAGACTTGAAATATGTCAAATCTCTTAAAAAGGCAGATTTTTTCAAATGAATATGATCTACTCTTTCCAGAATGTTTCTATGAAAATCATATGTGTGCAATCAGTAGTTCTTATGACATAGATCAATTTACGGACTTAGTCTGTAAATTTGGAGAGAAAACTGATTAGTGCAAATGTCTTGAGACTGAGCTTTCCAAGAGTCATAAGAAAAAAAATGACAAAATTTTTGCACAACTTGAGCAACATTGCATTAATCTTGAAATTTCTTTGCAACATGCCAAAGAAAAGAATGTTTGTGAAAACTCTTAGGAAAAGTAACTTTTGAAATTAGGGAATAATGAAAAAGCTTGGAATGATCAAAACAATTCTCTGATTGTTGAACTCAACCAAAAACGCTTGAAATAAATGATTTGACAGCTTAGTTACAAGACAAGATCACAACAAATGCTGAAATGCATAAAAGGTTAAATGAGTTAAAAGGAAAGTATATGGATACTAAGTTTGAAAAGACAACAGTTATAACACCCCGTGTTTTGGGGTCATTGACGTCGTCAATAAATTCACTATGTATTTTTAGTATTGTACGCGTTTGCTTTAAATCGTAATCGTTAAGTTAAAATTATATAGTATATATATATATATATATATATATATATTAAATGGGTTAAGCTTCAATCCAATCAGTTTTTGGCGCCGTTGCCGGGGAGGATTGTATACGATTGTTGAGCCGTTTGACAATTTGTGTTTGAAGATCCTTCCGTGTGAAGTTATTTTGTTTATTTTCTTATAAAAAAATACAAAAAGAATTTTCTTTTATTAGTATATATATAATATAAAAAAAAAAAATCAAAAAATTAAAAAAATTGTCCATAAAAAGAAATAAAATTCACCATCAATATAATACTTTCAATTGAAGTATTATCATTAATAAGTTCCCGAACCAAAGATCAAAAACTTACCTTTTGTGTCTCTCGCGAGGTACGGTTCACCTTTGAAAGTTAAACAAACTATAAGAGGGGTATAAGGCGGGTCGTTCCTTTGTGCGTTTTTAATAGCTTTGCGCTTTCCCTAAAGGAGAAAGGTTTTTAATAGCTTCGCGCTTTCCTACTCCTCCGCTCCTTTGTGCGTTTTTCTCTTTAAAGAGTTACCGAGAAGCGAGTTGATTATTAGGTTTAAGTGTCTTATCTCATTGTCCGTTATTAAAATATATTGTGAATACATTGTTGAAAAACCAAAAAAAAATATAAAAAAAAAATTAGTATAAATTTTCTTTTTACATTTTAGTGCATGCGCACTCGTTCTTAATCTCGTAATTCTAACCGTCAACAACAACAAGTCCCACCGACTTTTGTTGAACCATTTAATCTTGTGGAACCAATTGAAAATCAAGCTCCTCCCGTAGTTACGATGGACGATAATCGTACTATGGCTCAATTGCTCGAAGCACCCACCGAGGGTTACGAGGATGCCATCGTTGTTCCCGAGATCACCGCGGACAACTTTGAGCTTAAGCACGGTTTGCTTACCCTCGTTCAAAACAAATAATTTTTCGGACATGACAAAGAAGACCCTCATGCTCACATCCGTTTTTCAGAAAGATCACTTCTACGATGAAGTTCCCGAACGTCCTGAGTACGTCGGTTAAGCTTATGCTCTTCCCATTTTCCCTTGAGGGTGCCGCCCGGATTTGGCTTGAAAAAGAACCCCCTCGATCGATTCTTACATGCGATGATCTTGTTTCGAAATTCATCAACAAAATTTTCCCTCCTTTTAAAACAACATAATCTCGAAATGAACATAACGAGATTTCTGCAACGATTGGATGAATACTTTTTATGAGGCAATGAGACCGATTCAATGATCTTCTTGGGCATGCCACAGCATGGATTTTCAGAAATTACATCAACTCTATTCTTTCCTATGATGCTTTGAAACTATATTGATCAGATTCGTTGAATTCCACCGCGGGTGGTAACTTTTTGGATAAAAAATGCCTGGGATTGCCTAAGAATACATTGAGAGCTAAATCCATAGTTAGTAATTCACGTAAAAAAAACCGGTTGTTGCAAAAGTGAGTTCTAGTTTTCTGCCCCGGTATTTCTCCTGATGTTGCTGAAATAAAGATATTGGTGGAAAGCTTTTAATTCTCGATAAGGATAAACCTAAACCCAAGCTCCCGCTACCGTAAAAGCGGTCGAGGAAAGTTGTGTTACTTGCGGTGGTGCTCATTCTTACCAAAATTTTCCCGCCACCGATGGCAACGTTTATCGTGACAATATTCAAGAGTATTCTCTCAGCTCCGCTGCTAATTTCAACCAAGGAATACCGGTTAACGAGCCGATTGCTAATCAAATTCGAATCCGGTTTTCCTCCCGTTCAACAAAAACCAAGGAAATATCCAAAACCTTTACAACCACAAAAATCGAGGGTATATTTACATCCAGGCCAAATTTATCGCCCCCGTTTAATCAACACCCGGTTCCCCAAGCTCACAGTACCAAGCTCCGGCGCCGCCCAAACTCAAGGTGTGTCGATGGATGAATTTTCAATCTTCATCATTAGCTAAATGATGCGGTTATGAGATTTTTGCAAAACCAATACCCATACATGGACAAAATACAAATGGATCCAATTTAATCCGATTTGCTTACCTAAGTTCATGTTTTCAATATACCGCTTTACTTCAGGCTAGGGTTCACTCCCTAGTAATACCTTTACTAACTCCCGAAGGATAGATTTAAAAAGTTATTACCACCGAATCGGTGTTGCTTTCAAGGACCCAAGTTTTCCTACTACTTATTTTCTCTTCCCTGATAGTAGTGGAACCGTGATAACCCGGATGATGACAAAGGACTAGGTGCTTCTGCTAATAACGGAAGTACAAGACGTCCAACTCTGGTTGTCCAAGTTCAACCTCATATTCCAAATTCTGAGCGTTGTTGCTTACGTTATGATCTGTTGCCTAACGATGCCTAACTTGAAACCGTCAATTCCATATCCTTCGAGACGTAATGATGAAAGGCGCCATGAAAAAGCTAACGACCAAATTGAGAAATTCTATGAAATCTTTAAAGATTTGAGTTTCAAAATTAGCTTAACGGATGCTTTGATTCTTATGCCAAAATTTGCCTCGACTCTTAAAGCTTTAATCGGAAACAAAGAAAAATTAAGTGAAATGGCTAGAACTCCTTTAAATGAGCATTGTTCGGTGGTCATCCTCAACAAATTACCCGAAAAACTTGGAGACCCCGGCAAATTTCTCATACCGTGTGACTTTCCCGGAATGGATGAGTGCTTAGCCTTGGTCGATCTTGGCGCAAGCATAAATCTCATGCCATTATCCGTGTGGAAAAAGCTTTCTCTTTCGGAGCTCACTCCTACTTGTATGACTCTTGAACTTGCGGACCGTTCGATCACCCAACCGATCGGTATCGCCGAAGATGTCGACGTAAAAGTAGGAAAGTTCCAATTCCTGGCCGACTTTGTAGTCGTAGACTTTGATGCCGATCCTCGAGTCCCCCTAATTCTCAGGAGATCCTTCTTAAAGACCGGACGTGCTTTGATTGATGTTTACGAAGGAGAATTAACTCTTCGTGTTGGAAAAGAAGCCATAACATTCAATCTCGACCAAACTTCGAGATACTCCTCTAATTATGATGATAATTCGGTTAACCGAATCGACGTCATTGAAATGGCTTGTGAGGAGTATTCTCAAGAAGTTCTCGGTTTCTCCGATGTGATCGCGAGTGGCAATCCCACTCCTTATTATGACCCGATCGTTTCTACCTCTTCTCCGACTCTCACTCCCTTCGGAGATAGTGATTTTCTTCTTGAAGAAGTCAATGCTTTCCTCGCTCTTGAAGATGATCCAACTTCACCGGAAGTTGATGACTCTTATTATGACCCGGAGGGGGATATTCTTCTTCTTGAATCATTTCTCAATGATGATCCATCGTTACCCCCTCCCACTCAAGGAAACTATTTGCCTGAAATTCAAAAAGAACTTAAAGTTTGTGAAGCTAAAACTAATAAATCTTCAATTGATGAACCTCCCGAAATCGAACTCAAGGACTTACCTCCTCATCTCGAATACGCATTTTTAGAAGGCGACAACAAGTTGCCCGTCATAATTGCTAAAGACTTGAGTGTCGAGGAAAAGGAAACAAGCAGCTCTCTAAAAGGTTTTGAAGTCACACAAGCGAGCATCGCTTGGAAACTTCCCGATATCAAGGAGTGTTTGAGGTTTTAACCGGAATTTTGTAGCTCTCAATGATTTTTATTGAAGTAGGACTTACAAACCGGGATTTCATCACCAAAGACGGATGTGAATCCAAAATTCCACGGTGTAATCAAGACAGGAGGTTGAAAAACTTCTGACGCCGGATTAATTTACCGATCTCGGAATAGTCCTTAGTTAAGCCCGTACTTTACGTACCGAACAAAAGGTGGCTTTAAGTTGTTATAAATGATGAAAACGAGTTAATTCACTACTCGATTGGTTACGGGAAGAGTTGTATGCATTGACTACAAAAGTTAATTAAAGCCACCGTTGTAAAGACCACTTTCAACTACCATTTCTGGATCAAATGCTTGAGAGTATTTAAGCAGGAAACGGTACTATTTGTTTTCTCGATGGTTTCTCGGGTTACTTTCAAATTCCCATCGACCCTCATGATCAAGAAAAGACAACATTCACGTGTCCTTACGGAACGTTCGCCTACCGTCGCATGCCTTTTGGCTTATGCAATGCACCAGGCACGTTCCAAAGATGTATGATGGCTATCTTTCATGATATGACCGAAAAACGAGGAAGTCTTCATGGACGACTTTTCGGTCTTTGGGAATTCATTCGGAAATTGCCTCTCTCGTGTAGACAAGACGCTTTAAAGGTGTGAAGACACATTCTTTTGTTTCTAAATTGGGAAAAAGGTCATTTTATGGTTAAGGAAGGAATTGTCCTTGGCCATAAGATTTCCAAAAATGGGATTGAGGTTGATAAAGCCAAAGTCGATGTAATTGCTAAGTTACCTCATCCCACCACCATCAAGGGTGTTTGGAGTTTTCTCGGTCATGCCGGTTTCTACCGACGGTTCATTAAGGATTTTTCCAAAATTTCCCGACCGATGACTCATCTTCTTGAGAAAAAAATACTCCTTTCATCTTCTCCAATGAATGTATTCAAGATTTTGAAACGTTAAATAAAAAACTAACCGAAGCTCCAATCTTGATTGCCCCAGACTGGGATCTACCCTTTGAGCTTATGTGCGATGCAAGCGATTTTGCCATAGGTGCAGTCTTGGGGCAACGTCATGAAAAACACTTTAGGCCTATCAATATGCATAGTTAAAACATGAATGAGAGCGGAATCGCATTACACCACAACGGAGAAGGAAATGTTAGCCATGGTGTATGCCTTCGAAAAATTCTGGTCTTACCTCATCTTGAACAAAAGCATAGTGTAATACGGAATCTCTCCGCCCTAAAATTTTCTTTTTGCTAAAAAAAGATTTCAAGGCTGAGATTGCTACGGGGGGTTCTCCTCCTTCAAGAGTTCAATATTCAAGTAAGAGGAGCCAAGGATCTCGCTGCGGTGTCATCTTTCCAATTAAGAAAGATCCATATGAAAATGTGCTCGACCCAAAGGAGATTAAATGAAAATTTTCCTCAGTCACTTATTTCGTTGACTTTTCGTGGTGGAGCTAAGTAACCTCGTGGTTTGCCTATTATACAAATTACCACGCAGGGAATTTAATTGTTAAAGGGATGTCGTCCCAACAAAAGAACAAGTTTTTCAAGGATGTTAAATATAACACCTCGTGTTTTAGGTCATTGTACGACATTATGTGATGCAAAATTTATTTTTAGGGTTTTACGCGTTTGCTCTTAAAACGTAAACGTTAAGTTAAATCGCGTAAACTAAAATGATCATTCAATGTAAACGGGCATTAAACGATTAAATGTTTACATCAAGCAAGTGTTATATGATTATGTAGAGGATTATTTTTAACATTTCATATTTTTTTTATCGGAAGTACGGAGTTAGTTTCGCATAAAAACGCGTTAAGGCGATCCCGGGGAAATCACAAATCACTAAATATGCCCTAAATAACCCTTAGATATTTATTAGATATTTATCTAAAATATCTTTTAGATATTTTCTTTTAACTTAACCTTAGCTTATAGCCCTATGTAAAGGCCTAACTAGGAAAACATAAATATAAACCCTTATTTATTAACAAATTTTTCAACATTTCTCTCATTTTCTCTCATTTATATACGGCTCATAACATCTCCATTACACATCCATAACTTGATTTTCTAGATAAATAAAGGGTTCTTACATCTATTCTAAGGTGTTTAAGAAAGATCGGATGGGTTTGATTTTCTCGTTTCGAAGATTAAGAAAGTTTGTGCAAGTTTGGGTTTCAAAAGGATTACGGTTTTACTAGTGTTATAATCTGGGTTTTGATATCCAAAAAAGGGTTTAGATCATTTGTTTTATCATTCATCTTCTAAGGTTATCTATAATACCTTTATATTTTCATTTCATGATTTTATTGTGTTTACAGTGTTCTTTATAGCTAAATCCCATTTAGGATTTGCTATATGTAAAAAGAGTTTTTTACTATGGTTATGAAATTATACACATTTCTTATGTCATTTTGTTGTATATATCAGGGTATAATGGATCTATAAGTATGTTAACATGTCATTTAATAAAAACCATGTAAACTCGCCTCATCACCATCTAGTACTTTTATACAAATGTTATTAACAATAAATAATAAAATTCTAAACCAATTTCATAAACAACAATCAACATCAACGTAGGAATCAAAGAACTTAATATAAACCACTAATCGCACCATCCCTAAACCCAAAATAAAATAACTTGTACACCTAAATATAAACGAAACACGCTTTAACTATTTGTTAAACCGTGTTTATATAAAAAACTAATATTATAAAAACCCAAAAATATTCCAAAACCGTTAAAGATATATTTTTAAAACATATATCGAAAAAACTTTATAAATACGAGATGTACTCGAAGAAAGAATCCCGCCTAAAAAACGGACCTAAAACGGAATCAAATACGACATTTACGAGTTTTCCGGAAAAAACCGTTAATAAAAAGTGCTTTTATAGCTGTTGTGACACAGTTTAAAATTACTTTTACAACCTGAAAGTGAATAATTTGAATATATAATATTTTTGATATCATCTTTGTACGACAAGCCTTTTCGAAAGTGGGCATAAGAAACGTCAAATTAAGGCTTTAAAACGCATAAAGTTATGGTATGTTACTAAAACAGATAATTATAAAGTTTTACTTAACCAACCCAATTTTCCAAACAATTAGATGGTGATTGAGTATATTGACCTACTATGTGGTAGTAGGTATCAAGAGCTATATTACTAGGGAATTTCATAATGAGGCCTCTTCGGATGTCGTATTGACGAGCTGTTGGATTTACGATTTAAAGTGTCCTAGCTCCTCGTACGTCATGTCATGACCTCTTAAATTATGATAGCCCGAACGATAGTACGATGTAACTACTATAGGATTAGATATAATGCTTTTATTAAAGTACTCGGTACTTATACGACCTATATTGAATTAGGTTGCATTCGGGAATAATCGTGAAGCATTCCCACACTTGATATAAATTATCAGATCACTCACTTGAGGTGAGTTCATAGCCCCATATTTTTACGATTTCAATGATTTATAACTTTGGGGTGGAAACATACTTTGTTTTATAAATTGGACGCAAGTGGATATTTTATATTGATTACATGTTTGCTCTAAGTGCGATAACCCAGTTGAGTCCATTTATCAGTGAATGTCAATTAGGGTAATAAACCATTAGATTGGTCTCAGTAAGCGCGCATGTTATTTAATAGATCTATTTGGGAACGGACCTCCCGTTTGGAGTGTTTAGCATAACACCGTCGGGATACGATCGATATTAGAATGTGAATTGGAGATGTTTTGGGCTAGAATCTAATAGGCGCGATTAGCAATTTATTCTTATTGTAATAAAAATTGTCGAGCTTCAGTGTCATGAGCTTAGTAAATGTAATCGGGATTTTTGTTGATGTTGCTTGTTGCATTATCAAGGGGAAAAAGTTCTTGCGGTCCTGCATAATATAATTTTTCTAACCTAATGAAAATTCTCACCAAAAATTTTGTTGCCGTTTTAAGCAATGTTTTCGGTGAGTCAATAGGCACGAGTTGCCAGGGATACTATTGTGTGAAACTTTTGGTTATCAGTTAAGATTTGGAGTAATATGTTTTGGGGAAATGTATTGTCATTCTTTGTAATATTAAACATGAACAAGTAAAGCTATATGCTTATGTGTAATAAGTCCTTTATAAATCCAACGTACCAGTTTAAACACTTTTTTGTCGTTAATAATATCTTGTGCTATGATCTTGAAGTGACACGCCCGGATTATCCTTTATTCCGTGCGAACAATTTGGGGGTGTTAACAATATTGTATCAGAGCCAGGTTATAGAGAAAGGTTCAAAATATTTTTGTGGACTATAAACGTTTTTAAATATTGCATTCATAAATAAAAAAGCGGGTTTTTATGGACACACTAGTTGCTGCATTGTTAGTTGGACTAGATTGCATTCATAAATGATATCACGTTGATTTATAATATATTACCTATATTATAATAAGAGCCTTATATAATATACTCATATAAGTTATTTTTGCTGGTCACAGTAGTCATGTCAGCTGATTCCGCAGTTACCTATACTTCTGTTCACTTTGAGGCACGATCTTGGAGTATTCCGTCTGAGGATCCTTACGAGGAGGTTGCCCAACAGTTGCTGGAGCAGGCACCTACACCTCCACTACCACCATCACTTTCTACCTCCAGTATCCCAAACCCAACATACTAGAGAACATGAGGCAGATGAGAGCTTTGCAGCACATTTTTTCCACCTGTCATTCATTACTCCCATCAGGGACCAAACCATTGTTACCTATACCTTTTACCCTGCACATCCATAGCCACAGAGTAGATATATTCCCAGGTGATTACCGCCTAGGAAGAGGTTATACTTACTACTCCCAGACTGGGTGTGAGGTTGGGGAGGAGTTCTGTGTGCTGCTGCGTGACCAGCCGGACCCACTATGGCCCGTAGGGTCGGATTGCAGTTCTATAGTCATATGGAGGATGACTAGGGTCCGAGATACTGATAGGAGGATGATGGCTGCCTTAGAGGTGGTCAACGCGAGGGTCAGTTACCAGGTAGACGTTCGCAGTAGAGAGAGTTCAGAGTTTTACTCACGATATCACGATGCTCAGAAGGATCGTGCAGCTGTGAGAGTGAGAATTGGGGTTAATGAGGAGAGAGAGACTTGCTTACAAGCAAGATTTGAACAAGTAGACAAGTGAAGCTTCGGCTTATGTAACAAATACTTTGTTAAAATATAATGTATCAGTTTTTAAATGACTTTTTGGTCGTTCTATATACATCTTGTGTTATTGATCTGAGAAGTAACACGCCCCGGACCCTTATTCCGCTACGACCCAATTTGGGGGTGTTACACAGGCCCTGGAGGCTGGAGCACGCGTTGACACATTTGAGGACACTGGTAGCAGTTCCTAGACTTTGGTTATGATTGTAGCTACTATGCAGTCTGTTAAGTTTTATGGGTTACTCCCAGCTAGCAGGCGGTATAGATCTTTTGTTTTGGTTAGCTATCCTGTATAGCCTACTAAGTATTACGGGTAACTCCCGGCTAGTAGGGCTCTATGTTGATTTTCATTTTGTAACCTAGCGATAGGGAATCATTATGTACCAAACAGATCATGTATATTTCCAGATATATATATGGAATGGATGTTTTATGTTATGTCAATCTTGTGTTGGTTGTATGTTTCACTGTGTGATGTGATCTTATTTTATTTATGATGCATATGATATGTCATGTTATGATTGTATTAAAATCTAACGGGTATTGTATTTTCTTGTGATTGAAGAAAATGACACCAAAATGAACCACAAGGTCAACACCAGTCACACCCATTCAACATAAACTTAATGCCTGTAGAACTTGGTAGTTTCGATGCTATAATCGGTATGGATTGGTTGGCAAAGTGTTGCTGCTGCAATGGCTGAAGCAGAAGCAAGCAGGGTTAGGAATGGCTACAACAGCAATGGTTCAGGACCAAGGCCAGCACAAACTGCTCGCGAATGCTCTTACTCTGAATTCTTGAAATGCAAACCTTTGGACTTCAAAGGCACTGAGGGAGTCGTCAGACTCACTCGATGGTTTGAGAAAATAGAGTCTGTGTTTAGCATTAGCAATTGCACAGCATCTTGCCAAGTCAAATTTGCGACTTGCACTCTACAAGACGATGCTCTTACATGGTGGAATGCCCATGTTAAGACCACTACTCCTGAAGCAGCTCATGCCATGCCATGGGCAACACTTAAGAAAATGATGACTGATAAGTACTGCCCGAGGGGTGAGATCAAGAAGATTGAGACTGAGATGTGGAATCTTAAGGTCAAGGGCACCGATGTGGTGGCCTATAGTCGACGATTTCAGCAACTAGCTTTGATGTGTTCCAGGATGTTCCCAGAAGAGATTAGCAGATTGAAAAGTATTTCAGTGAGCTTGCTCCGATATGATTGGGTTCATGGCAGTGTAAAGGCATCAAAGCCGAAAACTATGCAAGAGGCTATCGAGTTTACAACTGAGCTGATGGATGAGAAGACCCATGCCTATGTGTACACGTTCAGGCAGAAAAGAAATAAGGTTGATGATCTTACAAGAAACAATCAAATCCAAAACAACCAGCAGAATAAGAGCAGAAACACAGGGCAGGGCCTACACTGCAGGCAATAGTGACAGGAAATCATACGCCGGGCCTAAACCTCTATGTTCCAAGTGTAATTACAATCATGAGGTCTACTTGTCCACCTAGGTGCATAACCTTGACCAAGTAGGGTTTGCCATTCTGACCAGAGACTGTTGAAGCCAGCCTGCAAATGAACCAAACAATAACAAACAAACAACCGCAACAACCGCTCAACAACAACAACAATAATCAGAAAGCACGGTTGCTATGAGTGCGACCGCTCAAGGATATTTTAGAAGGAAATGTGCCTAAACTGAAAAACAATGACTTATGGTAATCATGCTGGAATGACAGGCTAGCGAAGGTATTGCGGTTGGAAATGCGGGGGCAAACCCAGACAACGTCGTTGCGGGTACGTTCCTTCTAAACAACCGCTATGCATATATCTTATTTGATACGGGTGCCGATAGAAGTTTTGTGTCTACTGCATTTAGCTCCCAAATTGACATCACGCCATCTACCCTAGATCACTATTATGATGTCGAACTAGCTGACGGGAGAATAATTGGGTTAAACACTATCCTTAAGGATATTTGCACATTAAATTTCCTAAAACCACGAATTTCCACATAAACTTTAATGCTGTAGAAATTGGTAGTTTCGTTGCTATATCGGTATGGATTGGTTGCGAAGTTACCAAGCGGTCATTGTGGTGTGCTGGAGAAGAGTGTTCGCATCCCTGGAGAAATGAAACTTTTAATCATACACGGTGATGGAAGTAACCAGGGAAATGTGACACGATTAAACATCATTTCGTGCACTAAAACGCAGAAGTACATGGAAAAAGGATTTCCTATCTTTTTGGCACATGTTACTGCAAAAGAGGTTGAAGACAAGTCGGAGAAGAAGCGACTTGAGGACGTACCAATAGTTCGAGACTTTCCTGAAGTATTTCCTGAGGACTTGTCGGGTCTTCCTCCGACTCGACAAGTGGAGTTTCAAATTGATTTGGTACCTGGTGTTGCACCTGTAGCACGGGCACCTTATCGATTGGCGCCTTCCGAAATGAAAGAGTTATCTGAGCAACTGAAAGAGCTATCCGACAAAGGCTTTATAAGACCCAGTTCCTCACCTTGGGGAGCTCCGGTCTTGTTTGTCAAGAAGAAGGATGGATCATTCTGGATGTGCATTGACTATCGGGAATTAAACAAACTAACAGTGAAGAACCGTTATCCACTCCCCAGAATTGATGATTTATTTGATCAGCTTCAAGGGTCGAGTGTCTACTCGAAGATCGACCTAAGGTCAGGTTATCACCAACTGAGGGTTCGAGAAGAAGACATTCCGAAGACTGCCTTCAGAACTCGTTACGGCCATTACGAATTTCAAGTTATGCCATTTGGTTTGACAAACGCACCTGCCGTATTCATGGACCTTATGAATCGGGTGTGCAAACCATATCTGGATAAATTTGTGATTGTCTTTATTGACGATATTCTGATATATTCAAAGAACAAGCAAGAACACAACCGAAAAAATAGAGGGCCCAACCTTAAGCTAATCTTAGAGTTGCTTAAGAAAGAGGAGTTGTATGCCAAATTTTCCAAATGTGAATTTTGGATTCCCAAAGTACAGTTCCTCGGTCATGTGATTGATAGTGAAGGAATTCATGTGGATCCAGCCAAGATTGGACATCTCCTAAGTCACCAACGGAGATTCGTCAATTTTTAGGTCTTGCTGGGTATTATCGAAGATTCATTGAAGGGTTTTCAAAGATCGCCAAACCAATGACTAAGCTTACTCAAAAGAAGGTCAAGTTTGAGTGGGGCGATAAACAAGAAGCAGCTTTTCAACTGTTGAAGCAAAAGTTGTGCAGTGCACCAATCCTTGCATTACCTGAAGGAAGCGAAGATTTCATCGCATACTGCGACTGCTTTCAAAGAAGGCCTCCCTGTTTTTTGTATGTTTTCTTTTTATTTTTTTTTTTTTGTCTTTTGGGCGCTGTGTTGATGCAGAGAAAAGGGTTTTCTTATGCTCACGCCAATTAAAAATTTTATGAGAAGTACTATACGGACTATGATTGGAACTTGGAGCAAGAGTAGTGTTTCACTCTCAAGATTTGGAGGCACTATCTATACGGAACCAAGTGTACAGTGTTCACTGATCATAAGAGCTTACAACACATTCTTGATCAGAAGGAACTAAACATGAGACAACGCCGATGGTTAGAGTTGCTTAGTGATTACGATTGCGATATTCGTTATCACCCGGGGAAAGCCAATGTCGTTGCTGATGCTTTGAGCAGGAAAGAACGAGAACCACCGTTAAGAGTTCGAGCCTTAGTTATGACTATTAGTTTGGATCTTCCCAAACAAATCTTGAAGGCTCAGACTGAAGCACGAAAACCAAAGAACATCAAGAATGAAGATGTTGGAGGAATGTTGGTTGAAAACGCTAAATATCCAGAGGCAAAACCCCAACCAATCCCCACCCACCGCCTCCCAACCCTCGATGGCGATTAGGACGGAAAAGTTGGAACCCCGTGCGGATGGAACCCTATGCCTCAATGGCAGGAGTTGGCTACCTTGTTATGGCGATTTGCGGACTGTGATCATGCACGAGTCCCACAAATCAAAGTACTCTATACATCCGGGTTCTGACAAAATGTACCAAGATATGAAGAAGCTATATTGGTGGCCCAATATGAAAGCCGACATCGCCACCTATGTTAGCAAGTGTTTGACCTGTGCTAAGGTCAAGGCCGAACATCAAAGACCATCAGGATTGTTGGTACAACCCAAGATACCTGAATGGAAGTGGGACAACATCACTATGGATTTTGTTACTAAGCTTCCTAAGTCGTCGCGGCTACGCCACATTGGGTGATCGTTTGACAGGGACTCACTAGTCTGCGATCTTCACACCATATGACGGAGAAGACTGATCCTTTGGATATAAACTTGCAAAATGTACTAAAGGAGGTGGTCACGTGGACATGGAATACCTGTCTCAATCATTGTGATCGCGACCCGAGATTCGGAATCAAAATTTCTGGAGGTCACTTCAGAACGCTTTTGGGTACTAATTTGGATAATGAGCTACACTAGTACCATCCACAATCAGAAGGGAAAGCAAGTAAGGACCATTCAAACTCTCGAGGATATGCTGCGTTGCCTTGTGGATCGATTTTGGAAAGGGTTGGGTTAACCATTTGCCATTAGTCGAGTTTTCATACAACAATAGCTATCACGCTAGCATCAAGGCCGCACCATTTGAAGCACTTTATGGTCGGAAGTGTCGTTCACCTGTTTGTTGGACTGAAGTTGGAGAAGCTCAAATCCTCGGTCCAGAACTGATTCAAGAGACCACTGAGAAAATCATCCAGATCAAGCAAAGGATGCAAGATCGCCTCGTGATCGACAGAAGAGTTACGTGACTTGAAGCGTAAACCAATGGAATTCCAAGTCGGGGATAAAGTTATGCTTAAAGTTTCGCCTTGGAAAGGGGTCGTACGTTTTGGCAAACGGGGGAAGTTAAACCCTAGGTATGTTGGACCTTTCAAGGTGTTAGAGAAGGTTGGAGAGGTTGCTTACAAGCTCGAGCTTCCTGAAGAGCTGAGCAGAGTTCATAATACATTCCATGTGTCCAACCTGAAAAAGTGTCATGCCGACGAACCATTAGCCGTTCTGTTGGATGGACTTCATCTTGATGACAAGCTTCATTTTGTTGAGGAACCATTAGAAATAGTGGCATGAAATAAACGGTTCTTGAAGCGAAGTCGGATCCCATTAGTCAAAGTTCGATGGAACTCCAAGAGAGGTCCTGAGTTATATGGGTGTGGTTCCCCACACACTTGGGAACGTGAAGACCAATTCAATGAGGAGGAACACAGCCCGACCTCTTCACCAAGGGACCACTGTAAACCGTCGTCATAGTGACCCTAGCTTGCATCGTTGAGCCTTGAGGACAAGGCTCGTTTAACGGGGGAAGTCTATAACACCCTGTGTTTTCAAGTCATTGACGACGTCAATAAATCTACTATTTATTTTTAGTGTTGTACGCATTTGCTTGTAATTTCATGTATTAAGTTAAATCGCGTAGGCTAAAAATTAGCGTTCAATGTAAACGGGCATCAATCGATTAAATGTTTACATCGATCAAGTATTAAATAATTATTTTGAGAATAATTATGGCCGTTGTTTATTTTATTTTTATCGGTTACGTAAATTATGTACGTTTTGCGATAAAGTACGTTTAGGCATACCCGGAACCACAAAAATATTTCTACGCTTCAACAAATGCCTAGTATTATTTTTCAATGATCAAAAAGTTTATAAAACTTTACTTCATTTATAAAAGTGACGCCCCATATATATAAGAAATAAGCAAGTCATACAAGTTCAAAGTTATACATTTTATATAAAAGCTATACACTTTACCAACTAGAATTACAAGGTTATACTTCCATTTTCCAAGATTTTAAGCTAGATATTTATTCCTTAAAACCATGGGATGATATACTCATAAGGGAACCAAAGAGCAAGGTATTAATGAGCTAGTGTATGTTCAGTTTAGGGGTTTGTAAGAAAACTTAGGTCAGATAGTTTTTTTTGACATTGTTTCCATCCCCCCTTTTGTCCCTTGAATTCCGGCATAAGACCCCTCCCCCCCCTGTTGTGTCTTTCCTAGTCAAACAAATCTAACTAAAATATCTTCCACCTATTCCTTATAAATACATGCATACATATGTAAATTAAACATACACATTTCACTTAACCAAAAATCATCTTCTTTCTTCCTCTCTAAGCAAAAAACCCACGCTCATACACCCTTCATAAGCAAACCATACAATATTTTTCTACAATCTATACACTCCTACACACATCCAACCTAAGATATTCTAAGGTGTTTCCAAGCATTGGATTACCTTTTTCAAGTATTGAAGCTAGAAGGAAAGATTAGGGTTTCTAAGCCTAATCTAGGGTTATAAATCTTGTTTTTTGGTCTAAAATACAGGTTCTAGCACTTATTTATCATCCCATTTCATCTTCTAAGGTCTTTCTAAATACCTTTATACATTTCATTTCATGATTTTATGTGTTTACATGTTCCTTATAGCTAAATCACCATATAAGACCTTTAAATATGTAAAAAGAGTTTTTACTTATTTTTATGAATTTATACACTTTTTCTTATGTCATGTTGCTATATATATCATGGAATAATGGATGTATAAGTATGTTAACATGTCGTTAAAGTATAAACATGTTTATGTATAAATTAGGGATTTATAAAGTTATTTAACATGTTACAAGTAAAAGTAATATAAATGACTTGTTAATCTTGGACAAATGGAAAATATGTGGACTAATGGGCATTAGTATAAGTATCATATATGTCAAAATAGTTATAGGGGATTTTATAATAAACTACTAGTTTAAAAGTATAATAAAACAAGCTTTTTTTTATGAATACACTTGGATAATAAAAAGGGTGTTTTAAATTCGACATCATACAGTAGGCATAACATTTTTATAAAAATAATACGCCTCTCGACGATTCCGAAAAGGTAAGAAACTTGTCAAACGGATAAATAACGAAAAAGTTAAGTTAAAAACAAGTTATACGTTAATTAAACGGATTTTATAAAATAACTTTTATAAAGACCTTAACAAACAGCAAGTGGGTTAGCTTTAACAAATAAAACTTATTTTTAGGATTCTAAAATAATAAGAATCATGATTTTTCAATTTATAACGAATAAGTTATGAATTTCGCGGTGTTTTCAGGTAAATTAAAATGTTTATGAAAATAATTTTATAAGCTATGAACAGTAAAAACATATTCATGACAGAAAGTTATATATTTGTAAACACCTCATTAATATTGATAGAATTTTCTTTAACGAGAAAATTTTCGTGCTCGAAAGAAACACTAAAACGGAGAGCTATACGAATTTAAAAATATGTCGTTTACGGGTTTTACGATAACTTAATCTATAAAAATAAATTTTATAAATGACTGTTGAACATGTAAAAAGTATGTTCACGTGAGGATCAAAAAATAGGAATATGTAAATTATGATAACTCAATCCTAATACGAAAGTCCGTGGGATAGAAACGTTAAAATCGGGCTTAAAACGCACAACAAGTTATGCTATATTTACTACAACGTAATATACTAATCGTTTTTACTTATTAAACGTAATTTACCAAAAACCATTAGTTGGTGATTGAGCTTATATAGAATTATATGTGTTATCAAAGTTCTATTTTACTAGGAGTTCTAATGAGGCCTCTTCGGGGTTGGCGTATCGACGAGTGTGGATTTACGATTAAAGTGTCCTAGCTCTCATACGTTCACCTACATGACCTCTTAATTATGATAAGCCCGAACGAAAGTATGATGTATAATAACATAGTCCTATATAGGATGTTAGTTAATCGAAGTACATGGTACTTATACGACCTTAAATTAAATAGGTTGCATCTGACGATTTGCGTGACGCATTATCTGTGATATTTGGATTATCAGAACTCAAGGTGAGTTCATAGCCCCACATTTTTATGATTTCAATGATTTATAACTATGGGGTGGAAACATGCTTTGTTTTATAAATTGGACGCAAGTGGATATTTTATATTGATTACATGTTTGCCCTTGAGTAGCGATAACCCAAGTTGAGCCCATTATCATGAACTGTCAATTGCATAGATGTAGTTGTTAATTACATTATGTGAGCGCGAATGTTATGAATAGATCTATTTGGGGAAAAGACTCCCGTTCGGGGTGACTAGCTTATCACTGGGATACGAACGTTAGATAGGGCCAATGTCGGAATTTAGGGATGTTTCGGGTTAGACATCTAATCGGGCAGAAATTGCAATATATATTATTGCAAGAAAGATCGTCGAGCTTCAGTGTCATGAGCTTAGGAAAATGTAATCTGGTTTTGTGATGTCTGCATGTGTTGCATTATCACGGGAAAAGTCTTGCGGTCCTGCATATTATGATTTATCAAACCTATGAATTCACCAACATTATTGTTGACGTTTTAAAGCAATGTTTTTCAGGAGATCAGTAAGCATAAGGTGCTAAGGTACATTGGATGAATTTGTTTTTGGATGTCTCAAATTTTTCCTTTTCTTTATCTCCCCCCATTTTTTCTTCACCACTTTTCATCTCCGCCCCTTTTTCTTATACTCCCTCACCCTTTCTGCTTTGTTTTCATATTAGCTCCTCCTCACCCCTAAAGATATGGTTGTATTATGTTTTGGGAAACTCTGTGTTGTGAACAGTATCTCTTGTAATGAATAATAAAGGAACAGTTTAAAGCTTTGGGCTCTATTTGTATCAAATATTTGTTAAATCCAATGTATCAGTTTTTAAACGACTTTTTGGTCGTTCTATATATATCTTGTGTTATTGATCTATGAAGTAACATGCCCCGGACCCTTATTCCGCTGCGACCCAATTTAGGGGTGTTACAAACCATCCTTTCTTCAACAATGTACGAGAATTACAAAGCTAGAAAACCCTAAAAGCCTTTTTTGAACCCTAATTCCAAGCCATGGCTTATTCTTTCAATTTCAATCTATTTTAACTTAAACCAATGACCAAACTTCATTGATAATACTTTATATAAGCCCTAGGATCTGTATTCCATCATTCCCAATCAACAATATTCGAAATATAAGCTAAGAAAGCCAAAGAAACCCTAAACATGCCCTAATCAAACCCGTGACCTCATTTCTTCAATTCTAATCCGTTTTAACCCAAACCAATTGCTAATCTTTGCTAATCCTTCCTATATCAGACCTTGGATACATATATTAACTATCTTTAATCATTTATACATGAAATAAAGGCTTGAAAACTTATGAAACCCTAGTCAAACCCCAAAACAGCCCGAACTCCTTCACCATCAATTTTGACCCATTTCAAACCATTCCAAGTGCAAATACCTATGTGAACCTCTTCTAGAAACCCTTTAGCAGCTTACCCACCTACTTAGACCATTTCTTGATTAAAAAATGAAGGCACATGGCCTCTCTTTTTGCTACATCAGCCGCGGCATCACATGGGCAAACCAACACACCAAAGCTAGTTTCTAGCTTATGCAACTCGAAACAACAGGCCTTCTCCTCTTCATCCCTCTAAGACTCCTACATGTCCTCTCCTGGTCACATAACATACCTTAGCCTCCAAGATCATTTCAAGTATAAATAGAGACCTAAACTCTTCATTTTTCTTCATCCCCCACTTCCTCCTCTATAACCCTTACATAGAAGCAATCCTTTGCTCTAATAGATCCTAAGTGATCTTAAGAAGGCTCAAGTTCAGAAAGGAAGCAAAAGAAACCAAGAAACGAAGCCCGGGAGTCGTTATTCTAGGCGTACGAAGCTGAAAGTCCCGATTCTGACCCGTTTCTAAGCTATAAGCTCAAACCTAGGTTCTAAGGATTCTACTTCTGCTCCTACACTCTTATAATGTTCATATGATCCTAAATATACTCTTGTTAAAGTTTCATAACTCAATTCATGCTCATTTTCCATTTTGATCCAAAACCGTACACCCGAAACCCTAATTTCGCATTTTTCTTAAAACTAAATGTTATAATGGTTAAATATTGTTATAATCTATCCTAGCATGCTTAAATAATGTTAAAATAACCACTTTATTGATTAATGAAGGAATTTGAACTTAAAACCTACACATTTACGTTTTGAAACCCTAATATGACCCGTTTTGCTTCCTAGCTTAACAAATCGTTATTTTAAACTTGTGTTGCATTAAAACTTCATATTTTAGTTTATTACTCCCTCCGTCCCATATTAAGTATCCACAATGGAATCTTTTAAGTCTTTTTTCCTCAACTTTGACCATAAATATTTTTGTTTATGTTATATAATATTGAACCGAAAAATACTTTATTGATTAATGAAGGAATTTGAACTTAAAACCCACGCGTTTACGTTTTGAAACCCTAATATGACCCGTTTTGCTTCCTAGCTTAACGAATCGTTATTTTAAACTTGCGTTACGTTAAAACTTCATATTTTAGTTTATTATAACTTATAAATGTCTAATGAAATGTTAAAATAAGCTTGCATGGCAATTTGGACATGTTTTGTAATTATAATCCATGCAAGGGGTATATATCGTAACTTTCTGAAACTTATAACTAAAGGGGCTGAATATGTCATTTTATCAAAGTTATAACTATAGGGGTCTATTATGTCACTTTTCAAAGTCCAAGGTTTACTTGGTATATCTTTCAAAGTGGAAGGACCAAAGTAGTAAAAGTGCAAACTCCAAGGACCTATTTGCAATTTTCTAAACCCAGGGTCTAAAATGTAACACTTTGAAAAAGTATAAAATAATGCTCAAAACATTATCCAACATAACTTTAATTAACGCTTCTCGTGCTTAACATTTCCATATATTGATTAAAACGCTTAAAACCGATTATATCATATCACAATACTAGGGAGCTTCATATTAAGGAGTTTCATCTTGGTATTACGTTCTGAATGAGTTGTTGGGTTTACGATTTAAAGTGCCCTAGCTCCTCAAACGTTTACTGAATGACTTCTGAATTATGATGGCCCGAACGGTGATACAATAATTCCAAACTCCTCAATCAAACTCATAACTCTTAAAACTAAAGTTCTAGAGTACAGTCTTCCTAAGACTCAACATATTTACTCAGGTTGCTTAACGTGGCTGTTTACTATCATTTTACTGTATCAACATTTCCCCGATTAAGATTGTGATAAGGTCTTCAGCTTTCGTTTTGGAATATATATTACATCTACCTATCAGGTGAGATTCATAACCTCGCCTTTACTTATTTTACAAGTTTTATAAACCCGGGGAATACATGCTGGTACAAACTCCTATTACTATTACTCGTTTATTTCTTTTTTAAAACAATGTGATTACTTTCAAAAGACTTAGTGGAAGTCATAACCTCACTGACTAATTTACAATATTTTATAAACCCGCGATGGGGGGGAAACATGCTTATGGTTACAAACCACTTAAATACTATATGTTATCTTATAACAATGTGATTACTTTTCAAAGACTTAGTGAACTTCATAACCTCGCCTTTACTTATTTTACATGTTTTATAAACCCGCGAGGGGGATACATGCTTGTTATAAACTCTTTTACATACTCGTTTACTTATAAGAATGATGTAACTTTACAAAGACTTATACATGCTTCAAACAGGAATACAAGTGTTTTTTCCAAAGTATATATGCAATCCTATACACTATTACAGCTACTGTCTAAGTTACTTATGCCAAAAGTCCCTCATTACATGTGTGACCATTAATCACTGTTCGGGTGCAACACGAATAATTGTGGATAGATCAATCGGGATTAGAGTTAATCCTGTTTTGTGTTAGCCGGATAGGTAACCAAACACACTATTATTTTAATTTCATAGGTAATGGCAATTACTACACCGAGTGCCATTATCTCATATATATGATCACATCATTTTGGTATATTATACACTAGTCAGTTTGTGTGCCATGAACTTAGACCACCTAAACTATACAAGACCAGACCAAAATCAGACAAAACAAGAAACAATAACAACAGTAAATACACGGTTTACTATGATAATTGCGATTCGTGCGCAATTTATTACAAAAAACGGGTAATAATAACTTACCCAATATCATAACAACATACATTTTTCATAATAATTGAGTATGGTACAATATCTCACTATGACTTGTATTCAAACTGTTTATCAAACCTATGAATTTCACTCAACCTTTGTGTTAACTTTTTAGCATGTTTATCTCAGGTTATTGAGCAATATACGACACGGAGTGGCATGGACTCGATGATGGCTAAACTTGTTATCATTCACATTGTATGTAACTAGATTTTAGGACCTGCCTTTGTAAAACTCTGATTTCAAATGAATGATAACATATCTTTTGAATAAACGTCTCTTTTGGGTCGTTTTCTTTGATTATGTTTGTTGTATCCATGAAGTAATACCCCAGATTAGCTTCGGATGCTATATTGTAAAAATGGGGGTGTTACACTATCCGATTCGCACAACACACAAGATGATCAAAATAGAGATTTGGATCTTAGAAGAAGAGAGGAGAAATCACTAATCTTTAACACTTTCTTTCTTGGTGAATACGAATGTTCTTCTCTTGCACTTGATAGAAGAAGGAAGTAGGTAGAAGATAAGATTTGATCACTTGAAACAAGATTAAATTATGTTAGTGATCAAGAGATTCAGTGAGAGAAAGAAGGTTTTAGAGAGAGAAAGATAAATGAAAAATTCATGCAAAGAGGTCTGTTTTTCTGCTAAGAATAGTGTAATATTTGTAGCCAGGAAATCCCAACGGCATCTGGTGGCGGTCCCATATATATTTGGGGGCCGCTTAGCCACTAGGGGGCCACTACTAGACTTACGCTCCATTTTTTGTCTTTTTGTGGGGAACATTAATCCTAGTATGTTATTTTCTATTTTGGGTAGGAAAACTGGATTCAAATTTATGTTTTTAAATAAAACATTATTTCTATTAATAAAACTATTTTGTGTATTTTTGTAAAATTATAGTTTTGTAGAAATGTGATGGTTAAGAAGAAAAATTATTTTCTTGATCACTAATCATGTTTAATGATTTGTTTATTTATACCTTAAGTGATTTATGTCGAAATGGAAGTTTATGAATAATAACATGTAACGTTTATTTTTATCGTGAATGTTTTTACATTTTGCCATCTTCAAAACGTAGAGGAGTCAAAAAAATATAAAAAATATTTATAGACATTATTTGTATTAACAATCCTCCCTTTTTTGATGATGACAAAATATAACTCATTTTGTATAAAAATAAAAATTTCAAGTTATTAATGAATTTTAATCCATTTCTCCCCCTTTTTGTCGAATCCAAAAAGGTTAATCGTCGAGATATAGAGAGAAAGAGTTCGACGATGCCAAGACTCCCCTTTGATGTATACTATCCCACGTTTGGGGCACTAAGGGATCGAGCTTATGGGATTTTGTTACAAAACCGAGCTTATGGGATTTTGCTAACAAGTAGCAAGATTACGACAAATATATTCAAGGCTAATAATAGAGCCAAAGAAGAAATAGCCATTTAAAACATAATGCATTCATATCACGCATAATAATAAGGTACCATCCATTTGTAATAGATAAAATTAATACATGCATAACAAGACAACTTCATACATAAAGTAAACTTATGCATGATAATGTGAATTTCTTACAATATTTAGATATACTAAAATTTAAACACTACTACCTTAATGATCTTAATACTTCATAAATCCTAGATGATTCTTGAGTCATAGATAATGGCTTTTAGCAAAAGGTTGAGTAAGACATTATTTAGAAGAATTGAAGATGTTTTGTCACACCCCGTCAGCGGCGGAAACACAGGAATGCAGCATAATGATCAATTATAACACAAAATACAAAATAGAGAAAACTAAAATGCATTAATGGAAGAGTGTCATGATGACCATCAACCTCAATACCACCTTGAGTGATGTCCCATTCAAGAACACAACACATACTCGCCATTTATTACAACCAGAAGCCCACACAAGGGTCCATACAATCTCAACTCCAAGTCATCAAGAAATGAAATTCATAACATACATCAAAAGCAAGACTTCTCAGACAAGACTCCTACGGGATTCTCCAAAAGTCTGCTACATGCATCACAACTTATCGATTATTAACTTCACTTGAAAATGTGTAACACCCCACCTAACATACATTGGGTTGCACACGGAAATTAGCAATTTAGATGTTACTAAATAGCACCATTTACCAAGATAATAGAAAACGACCCAAATGAGACATTTATCAAACATGTGTTCCATTATTAATCAGAGATAAAACGCGTTTAGGTCCCAACAAAATCGCAACCACCGTCTATTACAATCATTGAAAGACAATTGTTTCAATTAAAAGACATTGTTTTAACACAACTTAAGACATTATTTTTGAAAGACCAGAACACATAAGTAGTCTCTCCATAAAATCCATCACACGCACGACACCTCTACGCCATCGTTGCCTTCAACCTTGGTTACCTGGGATAAAACATGTTTAAAATGTCAACAACAAAGTTGAGTGAACTTCATAGAGTTTTAAGTAACTAGTAAGCAATAATCTTTGAACACATAATTAGTTCTCTAGAAAACAAAGCAACGAATGCAATGTATAGCAACTTCTTTTCTTTCACGCAATAAGCTCATGAGACCGAACGTTAACAATACATATGGCATTTCATATGTTAAAGTGCCCCAAAACAAGGTATTATTGTCATATACCTACTATCTTCTAAATACAAAATGTCCGTTTAACAAGGTGTTCACTATCGGATTCATACCCCGGACAGGGCTGTCAAACCCAATAGCTCTATTTAATGCATTAGCGTTCACCTCACAAGGCAATTAACGGTTCATGAAATAGGGAACTTCGACAATAGCTACTTATGCGGAAACAATCTCATAATCGGGTCTAACATACCATAAAATCATATGTGTTCAATTTATAGAACAAACATGTATCCCCCTCGCGGGTTTAAAAACATTTAAAATAGTTCAAAAGCGAGGCTATGAACTTACCTTAATCAAAAGATCCAAATCAATCAACTCAACAAACGTAACTTGCCTCACGTCTTAACCGCGACCTATATAATACATATATGGCGGTACGTGACTAAAAGTGTAATATTTCATATAATGCATACATGCATATATATACATAACATTATTACATATATACAATCGTATACTATAATCTCCAAGTGCAGCACAAAACAATTGACTTTGACGCACTTAACAATATTATAACATTTTCCATAAAGTTTCCATTTTTAGAAAGCTTGTCGAAAGTAAGGATAATATAATCCCAACTTAGCATTTCATCTTAATTTAACTAACATTACGAACCCTTTGCTCATTATAAGCTATATTCAAAATTGTACACAAGTTTGATTTTCAAAAGTCAAACTTTGTAGTTGACTTTTTACCCCAAAAATAACCAAACTTGATTCGGCCGTAAAACGTTCGTTTTTAAGAGTTATGTTAGGAAAATATTGTAAACAGACTTAATACTGTTAGTATTAAAGTTAAGTCTGTTAGTTCAAGTTAGTACTGATAGAGTAATAGTTAGTACTGTTAGTATAGAAGTTAAGTCTGGTAGAGCAAGTTAAGATCTGCTGCCACTAACTTTAAGTGTGACAGTATTAAGTTTAATCTGTTTTAGTCAGAAAGTTTAAGTCCTGGTTGTAATATTAGTATTTGTTATCATTAGCGGTTATTAGGAAGAGGATAAGATTATCTCTTAACGCGTTTAGGGTTCTTAAGTTTTATAAAAGGAAAAGTTAGAATGGCAATTGTAAAAGATATGAGTTGATTGAGATTCACATTCAAATAGGAATTGTTAATAGTAAAGTTTAGTATTTCGTCTTGTGTCATCTTGGAATAGATATTGGTATTCCGCTCCAATATCTGTATTCACAGTTATTGTCTCTCATAGTATCTTTGGATTTATTCAAAGGACTATAAGTCGTTTAAGGCTCATTCAGATCCTGTTAATAAGGACCTACAAGTGGTATCAGAGCCACCAAAGGGACTTTACACAAGATTAAACATAGATCAAAACCTTTATTCACCCAAAATCAAATATCTTGTCTGACACTCGATGATTTTCTCTTCATGATGATGATGAACTTTCTCTTCATGATGATGCATCTTTGGCTGGATCTGTTCCAACATCAAACAAAGGAGATGCTCCTGCTAAACCAACCAACAAATAATCATTCCAAAAACAAAAAAAACAAATACTCACTTTCAACATCAAACTGCCCGTCTGTCAAAAGATGATTTGATACGTGGGCAATGGGGATGGAACATTATCTTGAGTTATAGGGGATAATGAGGTCTGGAAAGTGATTCAGAAATGGGAACTCAAAGAAACGAGTCACCAAGGTACAGGTGAGTTTACAGGGTTCTTCTTCAACCACACAGGATGAACAGTATTGCTGAGGAGAAAGGAAAGAAAAAGCTTAGAACACTATTGATTAATGGCTATTCCAAAAGATTCATCTCAGACGTTTTTTTTCATGGCATGGATGATGCTAAAGACATTTGGGCAAGCCATTAGAACAAGGTTTGGTGCAATGCTGAACTCAAAGAAATGCCAAAAAAGCTATTTTGAAAAACAACAGTTGAGGCATTTACTATCTCGTCTAAGGAAAGCTTGGAGAATGGTTGATAGTATGTTTCAAAATACTCCTATCACTACTTGGATTCCCTGGTGCTGGTGAGTGTCAGATGAAAGAGCTAATCACAAGTTTTTGAGGTCCCTTCCTCCTGCATGGGATAGTCTAGCCATGACAATGAGAACGAAGAAGAATATTGACACACTGTCAATAGATGACTTATATAATAATCTGAGTGTCTTTGAACAAGACATCCAAAAGACATCATCTTCTTCCCAGGCATCTGAAAATGTGGCTTTTATATCACAAGCCAAAGCCTCTTCAAGCAAGCACAAGCCAAGCCAAAGCTCAGGAAGTTATAGTTCGTATACCACTTCCTCTTCCAAAGCAAAACCAACTGCTACTCCTGGTCTTGCTGATGAAGTTATCCATTCTTTTCTAGCCACAAATGCTGATGATGTGGATTTGATACATGAAGATCTAGATCAAATTGATGACCTGGACTTGGAAGAGATGGATATAAATTGGCAGATTGCTATGACTGCTATAAAGATTAAGAAGTTCTACAAGAAGACAGGCAGAAGGCCAAGAGTGGATGGAAAAATGCATGTGGCATTTGATAAGAGAAAAGTTGAATGTTTCAATTGCCACAATACTGGGCATTTTGCTAGGGAGTGCAAGTTTAAAGGTTCAAAGGAAGGTAGCAGGCAGGAAGCAGGTAGCGCCTTGATGACCATTGATGAAGGTCAGATCAATTGGGTAGAGCAAACTACAGATGAGGAACTCAATCATGCTCTAATGGCTTTCACTGTGAATAATGAGGTATCAATGTGCTCTAAATTGTGTTTAGATTCATATAATGCACTTCAAGCTAAGTATGATGAACTGCAATCTGAATTTGGTGACCAAGAAGCTGCCTTAGTTGCCCATAAGCTAGCTGTTAAGAAATTAGAATCTCAGCTTAAAGCCTCCCACAAACAGCAATCTTCCTTAGCTGAAAAATTAAATTTTCAAGGAAATCAAATTTTTGAAAAAGATGAAAAGCTGAAAAAGTATAGAAGAATATGAATGAAAGCTGTCAAAGACAAAGATACTTTACAAAAAAAATTTGACTCTTGGTCTGCATCTTCTAAAAATCTTTGGAAGCTAATTGATTGTGGGATGAGCTCAACTGTTAAGATAGGTTTAGGATATGGCATAAAATCAAATGCTGAGGTCCTAGGATATGAGGAAGAGATAAGTAGAGGTATTTTTGCCCTTAGGGAAACAGATGCAGAATATAATGACATCCCACTATACAGCAGATTTAAACAAGTAGAGTACAAAGGTGTCCCTCATCCTCTTAGTGGTGATTATACCCCTAGGGAACAGGAGGACATAGATGATTCTCTGTATGAGTATGGCAAACATGGACCTCAACCTAAATCTCCTAGTCCTACAGTGTCTAATGCTAGTTCCATTGTTTTCTCCATCTGTCCATCCAATGACAGTGATGGGGAGCTTGGAACTGTGTCTAATGCAAATTCCACTGTTTACTCAACTTGTCAATCCAATGACAGTGATGGGGAACAAGGAACTGTATCTGACAATTCAGTCAATGATGACCCTATCCCTATACCTTCTAGTGAGCAGGTTTCCATTTCCACCCAAAAGACTCAATCACAAGTGCCTACACCCCAACAAACAGTTGACCCTAGTTGTGCACAGCATGTAAAAACTCCTAGGCAACCAATTAGGACACCAGTGACTCCCTCACCTATTCCTTCATATAATAGACAGAATTGGAATCAAAGAATGGAAAGGGAATTAGGTGCAGGATATTCTTTTGAAAGAAAACCATGTTTTGTGTGTGGAAGTCTTAGTCACTTGATTAAGGATTGTGACTATTATGAGAAAAAGATGGCAAGGGAAGCTGCTTTTAAGAGCACAAGGGTGGTTCATGCTAATGTTAGGCAAGTTACACCAGCCTGGACTAACTCTAACAGGGTGAATAAAGCAAATCAATTCACTCCCAGACCTGTACAACTAAATAACATTAGACCCAATTTTAGTACTGCTAGCAGAACTATTAAAACTGGTAGGGTAAATGTTAATACTGGCAAGCAACATGTTAATTCTGGTAGAATGTATGTTAATTCTGGCACTCAAAATAAGTCTGGTGGTTCTAGAGTTAATACTGGCAAACAAACTGTTAATTCTGGTAGGGTGCATGTTAATACTGCCAGAGTAACTAGACCAGTATTATCAAACCAGACTTCACAGGTGAATCTTAAAAGTCCAAAGAAATGTTTTTCAACACAAAGATCACCTGTAAATAGACCCTTTACAAAGAATACAGCATACAAGTCAAATAATTATGCTGTTAAGGGCAAAA
>BQNB010029260.1:11276-55900 GCA_026074375.1 Tanacetum coccineum | reverse complement strand
GCTAACAACTTTCTATAAATAAATAAAGAAAAACCAAAATTCCAAATTGCTTTCTTAAAGAAGAAAAAGAATCATTTTTTGAGGATAAAAGAAATAAAAAGTAGGAATTTTTTTTTATCAAGAATCTTAATAATGATAATTGGGATTTTATTTATTTAATGAAATATGAATCACTCAAAAGGGGTTTGATGCAATTTGATCCACTTGTGTTTGGTTTGTGTTTTTTGAGTTGTTCTTCTTATCTTTGAGTTTTAACTAGATAACAAAACCTCCTTTTCTTTGCCAGGGTGGAATTGCTGAATTATATCCTTTCCTGGCTTTTATCATACAAAATCACTGCACTTGTTTTACACACACAAGATAATGCAATCTTTAGTGTTATTAAAGTCGGTAGCTTTTTTAGGTGAGGGTAACCAGTTTTGTAGCGGCGGGTACCCTGTAATCAAAACATTTGACAAACAATATTATTTTATTATGTGGCTTTCGTGATAATAACTTTACGCATGGCAATAATCTTAGAGAATAACATTATCGCACATTATCTCATATAAGATGATATGATACATGTGTATCATGATGCAATGACGATACGAAAATAGTAGTCAATAGTATTACAAAGATGTGATAATTGGTGGTAAAAGTTACTTGCTACTTATTTATTGTAACGCAAACACCTTGTATTATATGAAAAAATACATGTCCCTTTTAATATTTTAAAGTTTTTAAGCATCAACTATACAAAATACAGTCTCTTGTAACAAACATATATGTCAGAAAATATTGACAAAGAGCCACTTGGATACTCCACGTGATTTGTATTTCTTGAAAGTTCTATTTCATTTTTACCTTATTTATTTTTTAATTTTATTTTTATTATAAAATTACAAAATAAAAAATACTAACCATAAATATAAAGTTTAACAAGTTAAAAGTAAAAAAACACTAGAAATACGAAGAAGAAAGTCATAAAAAAATTATCTTGGCATGTTAATAAAGTGAAAAACTATCGAAAAAAATTGCGAAACATAAGATATGAAGTTTACCGAAGGCCTCTTGGTCCAGCGGTATGTGAGTGACATATCAACCTAGAGGTTGTGGGTTCAAGTCTCATTGGAGACGTGTGAGATATAATTTGTAAGATAGGTGATGTAGGTTGTAAAAATTTGTCGTTCTAAAAAAAATATGAAGTTTGACAAATCAAATATAATAAAGACAAAAGATAAAAAAATCATTAAAACTATTTTGTCATGTCAATAAAATGGGTAAAAGAAGATATCAGTGATAAGAGGTAGGAATAGTAGCACCTAGGGATGACAATGAGCGAGAAAAACCTATAACCCGCAGGTACCTAGACGTGAATAGGTGGGTAATCCTGTCAATTTTCACCCGCGAGTGGTTCGTGGGTGAAAATTTTACCCATCGGTGGATGGCGGGTAATGTATACTCATCACGGATCTACCATTTAAAATACCCACGAGTGTACCCACTAATATACCCGTGGATGTACCCATAAAACCATTTGTGTTAAAGTAAAGTTATTATACTACTCAGTGGCGGTCGAGTAGTGTAATTTTGTGAACATGACATTAATATTTGTATCTAAGTACGTAATAAAGATAAAAGAGTTCGTAGTTGTAAAAGAAAATGTCTGTTTTTCTAGTTGTTATGCGGCCTTTTACCTTTCTGATTGACCTCTGTTTGATTCTTGCGTGCTGCACTTTTTCTCTTATTAAGTTCTTTTGTTTTTTGTTTATTCTTTGGTTATACTTAATGGTGATTTTTTTTTAGTTTATTTTATTGCATGATAACTACATATTCAAAGTGTTTTAGTTTACTTGTACTAAAGAAACATGGAAACATCGAAAAGGTCTTTTAAATTTATGAGTGACATTGCTATGCTTGATTGCTTATGAATTTTTGAGATCGTATATGGTATTTGCATGGAAATGGATATCACACTAAGATCAAATTTGGTGCAAACTAAAATCCTCTTGGTTCAAATTTACGGTTTAACATGAACAAAATATTTTTAGTCGAAATATCAGTTGAGGACCCGGCTTATGGTATATGTCACTCTTTATTGTGCCACCCGCTTATAAAATTTCTGGTACCCGCGCCTACCGATATTACTTAAATATATTATGAGGTTTTTTTTTTCTTTTTTTTTTTTCTTTTTTTATTTGTTGATAATATTTACGAAAAAAAGTCACTACCTCACTTTTTAGGAAATGTAAACTGGCATTTTCTTTAAATTTCAAGATCAAAAGGTAGATACGAAAGATCTTTGTGAATGAGGTGTTGATTTGACACATTGACAAAGTTGTTAAATAAGTAAGCTGCTAAGAAGGCTAAATAATGAAAAGAGAGATACACGTTGTTAAAAGACCCTCTTAAAACATCGATTTATGACCCTTCCACCCTTTATATTTTTTTATTTTTTATTTATTTTCTTTTTATTATAAAACTAAAAGTATGAAACAAAAAATGTAAAGTTTAACAAGTCCAAAGTATTAAACTGGTAAAAAATACGAAACTGATAACAAACTGTGTTAAACTATTAACAAAGAAGTAAAAAAAAATGTTTTGTACTTTTTGGTGGCCCAGGGGTAACAATAGTAGCACCCTAATGGGAATTTTGTGTTTTGTTAAAGATGTTTTAAACTATTTTACTTCAGCTCTTGAAATGAACTATTAGGACTGTAATTTGGTGCAATGACGTTTAATTTGCTAGTTTATATGTTTAAGTATTTTCTGAATTTAGTATTTAAAAAATTGATATGGTGTCTTATTATGTAGTTTCATAGTTAAATTTCATATTATGGATTTGTGATTTGTTGCATTTCACTAAACCACGAGTTTACTCGCGAGCAATGGGTATCCGCTAGGATAAGCATGGGCAAATTTTTTTACCCACTAGTAGCACCCTTAAGAAAACTTTAGTATATTTATGAGAGCAATTTCGTATATATTATCAAAACTAACATTTATGATAGTGTTTGTACTCATACTTGCTACGGTAGTGCCTTTTAAATATTATTACTTATGAACAGTTGCTTTATCATTTATGTTTGGGTTAATTGCTTAAAAATGTACTATACTTGTTACTTTTTTGTCATTGTATGTTGACAACTATTTTTTTTCCTATTGTGTCGTTCAACTTTTAAATTCATGCTATTGTGTGACATTTTCTCCAACCACGATTTCGAAGAGGAGGTAATCATGTATCAGAATCAAACTGACTAGCAAACGATTGAGGATTTAGAAATACTTCAAACAAAACTCAACATATGGAAGAACAAAGCTTTGTACAATGAACTGGCGATCTCTGTAAGGACATACAAAGATTGGTGAAAATAGGTAATTCAATCGACCCCCAAAGAAAAAAATAGAAGAAGCGACACCAATTTTAATTCCACTAATGCAGAAAACAAAGGATAAATTCTTCTGATTAGTAGGACCCTCCCTGGATTTGATTCATGAAAAAGAGCTTTTTCATCATCTACAATTGTTCTAACAGATCTGTATTGAGCACGACGCGCGTAAGAATAAGGCGTATGATATCAAAGAGATTATCCTCTATTTAAAGTGAACTAACACCCCAAATACATTTATGTTCGGAGCAATCACTTGGGTATATGATGTTAAGAGCGATGTAAAAAAAACCTCCCCTAAAAAAACAATCAAATGATACACAAAGGAATCGGGATATCACATGGTTGACCAAATGAATATTATTGTCCAAATAAATAAATGTGGTACGAAGAAAAGAAGAAAACGTCATGTGGATAAAGGACCTTTGCCTAAACACAATGAGTCAGATTTTCTTGGGATTCCAGATAAAAAATGACTCGTCTTGAGCTATTTCTCGAATTAAAATCTATGTGGAGTTAACTATGCTTTTGATTATGCTTAGCAGTAATGGTTCCTGTTGTCTCCTCAAGTATGGTCTTATTTCTATAGTGTGACCCAACATTATGTTCCTACTAAAATTCTATTTGTGTGAACACTCATTTATATTTGGTGTGACGACTCGTTTATTATTATCAAAGGGAATTGGAAGAATGTAGTGGGAGACTATTTCATGGTGAATATTTATGGCCCACAAGACCTTGTTTCTAAACTTGCCTTATGGAATAGACTCACAGACTTCATGCATCACCATAATGGCTCCTATATTATGTTTGGAGACATGAATGCCGTCAGAAACGCACAAGAAAGGTTTGGTGCTACTTTGAATAGTATTGAAGCTGATCATTTTAACTCTTTCATTGATTCCACAGGTTTGGTCAATCTTCCTATTGGTGGTCGCTCTTTTACTTGGATGAATAAAGCATGTACTAAGCTCAGTAAACTTGATCGTTTTCTTATTTATGAAGATGTGACTATTCGGCTCCTAGATGTTTAGATTACTGCTCTCGATAGGTTATGGTCTGATCACAACCCTATCCTTCTTCATATTGACAAAACTGATTCTGTTCCCTCTCCGTTCAAATTGTATAACTCATGGCTTCTGAGAGATGGTTTTGATAACCTCATCAAAGAGGAATGGGAATTGCTTGATTCTAATCTCAAATGTCATGAAAAGTTTCGCCGCCTTAAAGATAAGAACAAACAATGGAGCAACAATATCAAGACGTTGGAAAGAAACAGAAAAACCATGGCTCTTGAGAAAATTAATTCAATTGAGAAAATGATTGATGAGGGATCCGCTATGCCTTCCGACATGATCACCGCCTCATCCTTCTTCAAGAAATTGAAAAGATAGATAAGTTTGCTTCAATGGATCTTATCTAAAAAGCTCGTGTCAAATGGGATATAGAAGGGGATGAAAATTCCAAATTCTTCCATGCTCTCATCAACCAAAAAAGGCGGAATCAGATGATCAATGGGATTATGGTTGAAGGAAATTGGATTACGAACCCTTGTTTGATCAAGGATGCCTTCCTTCAATTCTATAAAAGGAAATTCCAAGCTCAAGATTCACAGGTTATGTTCTCTAACCTTCCTCATTCTCATTCCCTTAATTGCATGGATCGAGAAACTCTTGAAAGACAGGTTACCCTTGAGGAAATTAAGGAAGCCGTTTGGGATTGTGGAAGTAGTAAAGCTCCGGGCCCGGATGGTTACTCTTTTGCGTTTGTGAAGAAGTATTGGGGCACTATTCAGAAGGATCTATATGATTTTGTTAACTTATTCTTTGCTTCTTGTGTTATGCCTAATGGTGCTAATTCTTCGTTTTTCACCCTTATCCCAAAGGTCAACAACCCTACCTTAATCACTGACTTTCGCCCTATTTCGCTTATTGGTATACACTATAAGATCATTGCCAAGATTTTAGCTAACCGTTTATCTAAAGTGATTGACAAGATTGTTAGCAAGGAACAGTCGGCGTTTATTGCTGGTCGTCAAATTCTTGATGGCCCCGTTATTCTAAGCGAAATCATTGAGTGGTATAAAAAACGAAAAAAGAAGCTCCTCATTTTTAAAGTGGACTTTGAAAAGGCTTTTGATTCCATAAGCTGGAATTACTTGATTCACATTCTCGACAGTTTTGGATTTGGTAATAAATGGTGCTCTTGGATTAAAGCTTGTCTCAATTCTTCGAGAGCTTCTATTCTTATTAATGGTAGCCCTACATCTGAGTTTTCCATTAAGCGTGGTCTTAGGCAAGGAGATCCTCTATCTCCTTTCCTTTTCATCTTGGTTATGGAAGGTCTCCATAATGCTTTTGAGGAAGCAGTGGGAAATGGTTTGATTACTGGTGTTAATATTAAGAATTCTACTATCAATGTTTCCCATCTTTTCTATGCAGATGATGTGATCATTACTACGGATTGGAATGCTAAAGACATGGATAATATCATTCGTGTTCTCCATGTTTTCTATCTAGCCTCGGGTCTCAAGATTAATATTCACAAGTCTAATATTTATGGTATTGGGGTTAATAAAGATGAAGTTTTAAGTATGGCTAGCAATGCTGGTTGTATTGCAGGTGATATCCCTTTCAATTACCTTGGTCTCCCCATTGGTTCCAATATGAAGTCTATTGCTAGCTGGAAGACGCTTGTTGATCGTTTTCATATGAGGCTTTCCTCTTGGAAAGCTAATCTTCTGTCGATTGGGGGTCGTCTGACTCTTATCAAGTCTGTGCTTGGTAGTCTTGGTATCTACTATCTATCGATTTTCAGAGCACCCGAATCGGTCCTTCAAGACCTGGAAAGAATTCGGGCTAATTTTTTTTGGGGTGGTAATAAAGATAAAAACAAAATGGCTTGGGTCAAATGGCCAATTATTCTTAATTCTTTCGATAAAGGAGGGTTAAACATTGGCAGTCTTAAAGCTTTCAACCTTGCTCTTCTTCAAAAATGGCGTTGGAGGTTGCTTTCTTCCCCAAACGCCCTTTGGGTTCAGGTCATCAAAGCTTATCATGGTCAAGAAGGAGGTTTCGATACAAATGGTTGTAGCTTCAAGGGCATTTGGGCTAACATTGTTGGAACCTCCAATTTTCTCCACTCGAAAGGTATTATCTTATCTAACACTTTTCGTTTTAAAGCAGGTTGTGGCACTCGTATTCGATTTTGGAAAGATATTTGGGTAGGCGAGACTCCTCTTTTTACAAGGTACAATCGGCTCTATCATCTTGATCAAGACAAAGATTGTCTTATCATTGACCGTATTAATAATGGGCAATGGTCTTGGAATTGGTCTCGGACCAATCTTGGTGTTAGAAATCTTGCCTATTTATGTGACATGTTAAATGAGATCGGTCAACTAAATATTGATGTCAATGAAGATACTTGTACTTGGAGTCTTGGTCCTAATGGTACTTTTACCGTTAAGGATGCTCGTTATAGGATTGACCAAAATATCCTTCCCACTCTTGCTCATGCTACTACTTGGGATAAATCTATCCCCCGGAAGGTCAATGTGTTTATGTGGAGGCTTTCCTTGGACCGACTCCCTCATAGATTGAATCTCTCTTCGCGTGGTATGGATATTCCGGCCATCTCTTGTCCTTCTTGCAATGCCAATGTTGAATCTGCTAATCATGTTTTCTTCGAATGCGACATTGCTACCGATATGTGGAAGCTCGTTTTTAGATGGTGTGATATTCCTCTTTTTCAAGCTTCTTCTTGGGATTCTTTCAATGATTGGATCATCTCTTGGCATGCTTCTAAAGAGAAAAAACACAGGTTCTATGTTATTACTACTTCGGTTCTTTGGTGGCTTTGGAGATACCGAAATAGCGTCACGTTTAACTCTCAACCGTTGAGGAAAAGTGATCTATTCGATAATGTTCGTTTCTCTTCATTTTCGTGGCTTCACAATAGGGACCATATGAAGTTATCTTGGAATGACTGGCTTATGTATCCCCTTTCGATCACGCGTAATGGCAATGGTTAGAGCTGCTTTTGGTTTTTTCCTGAACCTGGCGTTCAAGTTCGCTGGGTTGGCGTACCTGTACGCCAAGGTTTTTTCGTTTGGCATCTTCGTCGGTTTTGAGGATGGTTCTTCTTTTCATCCTTCTCTCGGGACTTGTTTGGGGTTTCATCAAAATCCATCCCGAAGTGAAAACCGGTGGCTCGGCCTCCGGGATGGGGGGTTTTTCTTTTGCCGAAGTGAAAACCGATCCGTCGGCCTTCGTGTCAAAAGTTTTTTCATCCCTTTTGATTCCCCCGCAGTTAAAGTCTCGGGATCTTACAATTTTTTGATGTTATGTATTTCTTTTTGTTGACTCTATTGTACTTTAAGTTTCTAGCGTCTTGCTAGTCTTTTTTTTATATATTCCATATTTGCCGTTCAAAAAAAAGAAAGAGTAATTCATTATTTATAATCAAGGTTATAAATAGCGTGAGGCGTGGCGTAGCGGCATGACCAAGCCTCACGCCTTTGCGAGCCATGACGAGTCATGACATTTTTAAAGCGTGACTTAAAGCGAGAAACTATCATATTATAAATATATTGAGTTTACAAAAAGTGTCATAAATAAGGAATAAAGTCGAGAAACTATCTTTACATGTAATCTTTTTCATTTCTACGATTTTTATCGAAATTGAATTCAAAAAGCCTCTACGCATCACGTCTTATCACGTTTTTTCACTCCCCATCTCACGTCAAGCCTTAAGCCCAAGACTTGGTCTATTGTGTGGCGTGGAGGTCACGCCTCACGCCTTTACGAGGCCTTTGCGACGTCATGACGTGCCTTTTAAAACCATGTTCATAATGAAACTTGTAAATATCAAGTTGTAGAAATTTCGGACTAGGTGGTATCATTTTGCAGAGATTGGTATTTTAATCGGCGTGGCGTATATATGTAGTGATGAACACAAATGACAAATATGATGGAAAGTGATATGAATCTTTAAGTAAATCAATAAGCTACAAGACATCATTTTGATAACAATGATGAAATTCTTATATCTCAACTTTAACTTCAAAACAAGATAACGAAACTTAAGAATAAGGCATACACTACAAATGTCAAGTCTTTCGTATGTACCCTTTTTATTTTGGTTACATAAAGGTTTTCAAGATCGGGATCCTACCCAGAATCGTTTTTATCTTTGTAAGATCGAGATCGTAAAGTCGGATCGAGATCGTAAGATCCTACTATAATGTCATTGTCTTAAAAGTCTTTGTAATATTATATAAATCTACACATTATTATGTATCAAAAACACAAAATTATATGAATGTTCATAGAAATGTCCTAAATTACGATTATGAAATGTTTAAGAAGATTAACTTTTTGTTTTTTAAATTCTATGTAACACAACCCATAAATTGTTTGGTTTTTAGTTTGTGGTTTGAGAAAAGTAAGATTGGATCGGAGTAGATCTAAAGATCCTATGGTCAAGATCGGGATCCTATAAGATCCTAATCATGCAAAGATCCTGCGTAAGATCAAAAGTTTCAATTTAGCCCCTAACGGCTAGTTTTAATTTTTTTTTTCTTCTTCATTTTTGACCCTTAAAACGGCTGAATTTAAAAAAAAAAAAAATCATTTTACCCCCCCCCCCCCAACAAACATCACATATATACAACACATTAACAAATACAAATTCACATACAATTTCTCACTCTTTTTTTTTTTTTTTTTTTTTTTTTTTTGTTTGTTTTTTTTTTTTTTTTTTTTTTTTTACAAATACAAATATACATCTTTTAGCAAGCCAAAGAAATATGTCCCAAATTTCCCCAACAACGGTTTTATAAATCTCCTCACCGGGTCGATGACGTCGGAACAGTTTCAACAATACCAATAAGAACAACAACAAGCTTTTTTCCGATGACAACAATCACAAGTCCTAAACCGTGAATTCCAAGATCTACAACAAAACCCACCATCATTCAACTCAGAAACTTCTCAATCACTCACTAAACCTCAACAAGTCGATTCGCCAAAAAAAGGCGGTTGCAAGAAAACAAAATCAAAAAGGGGGGAAAATGTTGAAGACGAGCCCCAAGAGCCGGTAGCAGCTGGCCGTTGGCTACCGGTCGAAGAAGAATTCCTTGCAATATGTTACGTGACCGTTTCGGAGGATAATAACATCAGAAGGTCACAAAAGCATGAAATGTTTTGGTATCGGGTTTTGAACGAGTTCAATTCGAAAAATTTTCAAAACCGTACGAAGGATATGTTGACTAGTAAATGGCATACGTTGAATGCCAATTGCCAAAAGTTCAACGCCGCGTACAAACGGGCCAAACGTTTGGGGAAAAGTGGCGAAAACGATGTGGATTATTTGAAACGGGCTCAAAGTATTTACCGTGACGAGCATAGAGGGGTCGCGTTTTCTCAAGAAGATGCTTGGGCCGTTTTGAGATTCCACCCGAAATGGGACGCACCGGAACAAGTTGACTTAACCGGAGACGTCCCCGGGGCTAGCCAGGAGGATCTATTCGGTCACGATGCACGACCACGTCCGCCCGGCAAACAACGGCCCGCCAAGAAAAGCAAATCCGACGCAACGGCGAGCACCGGTGGAAGTAGCGCGTCGGCCCAATTCGGGGAGCTAATGGAGCAGGAGCTTCGTCTGAAACGGGAAGCCGCCGAAAGGGCTTTCGAAGCTCAAGCCGAAAAAGACCGCACACTAATGCGGTTGGAGGAGTTGAGGTTTCTAGCTACTAGCACCAAGGATTTGGACGAAGACGACGCCTATTGGATCAAGAAGCAAAAAAAATTGATCAAAAACAAAATGAAAAATGATTTGGGTGACGAGGACGACGAAGACGAAGACGAGTAGTTTTTTTTTTAATTTCGTAATGTATTTTTTTTTCGTAATGTTTTTTTATTTCGTAATGTTTTTTTTAATTTCGTAATGTTTTTTTTATTTCGTAATGTATTTTTTTTTTAATTTCGTAATGTGTTTTTTTAATGTAATTTGTATGTTTAATTATGAATGAAATAGTTAGTTTGTTAAAATAATAAAATAATTGTTTAGGGGGTTTTATGAAAATAAAGAGGTGAGTGGTGTTATTTGGTGTTATGATTAGAGGAGTGGTGTTGGTGTTGGTGTTATGCTGATGTGGCGCCAAAAAAATGATGTTACCGTATTACGACACCTGAGGCTCTGAGAATCCCTACCACCGTCCACCCATGATAAGTCCAAATTAAAATAGACTAGACAAACGCTAAATCATTATTTTGTTTACGAACACATTATTGAATCGACCCCAAACCCGAAAACCTACTAAATACATGCTCGTTGACCGTAATGCCAATGAGAGTTATATGTATCTACCCTTAGAGCAATAGGTGTCATGAATAGCAAATACCATGTCATTTGGACCTCACGGATGTCACATCATTATGACATAACATCTCAAAATACTTCTTCTTTTACAACACACCACAATTTAGCCATTTGGGCCCATTCACCCACAATTTTTTTTCCATTTTTCAAAACAAACTAAATTCATTTCGTTTAAATAAAATTACAATACAAAACAAAAAAACGTACGAAAAAAATACGACAAATTAAAAACATACAAGAAATTAAAAACTAGAATAATGCCCGATCACTTTTGATTATATTTTGCCATTATCTTTTTTTGTTTCTTTTAGATAATGCTGGCTTTGGGTTCCGACAATAAATCGAGATCAATTCTTTACACTCTGTGTACACCAATTCATTTTCTTTCTTCGCCTCGTATGCAGATGAGGCTGCTTGCAATTTGAACCTTAAATCCCCAGATAAAGAATCGGATATAGACCCCGATGCACTTCCCCCGCTGCTCTCAGTCGTGTCCGATTTGGTCTTTTTTGTGGGCCGAGTTTTTTCGGCGGAAGAAGGTCTCACATCAGGCCTGAATATTTCGGTGTGATCATTCGTATCAACGGGTTTCGGCGTCCAATATGGAGTGATTTTTTAAGATACGCCACGCGTGTTCTAGCAAAAAATTTCTTCCCTTTGACTGAGACATAAAAGTGGTATTTGCAGTATCAATATGATCAACCTCATTTTTTATGCTTTTACGTTCAAGATGTTTGTAAATAGCATTGAACTTTTGCCAATAACCGTTTATCCTCGTCCATTTACACATGAGCATATCCTTGGTACGAGTACCTTGATGTGTACCATTGTTGAAATCTTGCATAATCTGCCCCCAAAAAGAATCCTCGTTTTGGTCGGCTCCAATGTCACTGTTCTCGGAAGTTTTGATCCAACACTGACATAGCAAAATTTCTTCCTCACGTGTCCAACGTGAACACTGACGGCTCTGCTCTTCCTATTCGTCGTCCTTGTCCAAATCCACTGTGGGTCTTTTTGTCATTCGTTTCCCCTACGGTTCTTTTGTTGGTTGTTGTGGTTCTTTGAATCGTGATTGTGATTGGTGTAGTTGTGATTATCATTGGAGATTTTGGAATGACGCATTTCGTTGATGTTGGAGATTTTGGAATTGGTTATTGAGTTGTTGGTTTTGAAAAGCTTGTTGTCGTTGATGATAAACTTGTTCGGGTGTCATTTGGGGCGTAGTATATTGCGTACCAAAAGGAGGATATTGTTGCTATGAAGAGGAAGAAATTAAGTTTTGTGATGATGGTGTAGACATGTTTGAGGAAGATGTAGGATGCGGGATGGTATTGAGAAGGTTAGTGAAATACCCGTCATTTAGATATTGAGACATTTTTTGTTTGTGTTTTGAGAGAATTAGAAAATTTGTATGATTTTAGTGTGTTTTGAAAATGAAATAAATGAGATATATATAAAAGAGAGGATAAATAAAAAAAATTATTATTTAAGAAATCTGTTGTATCAAACGATTATTTTTTTTGTCGTTTTTTGCGTCGTATAGATGGCCAGGTCACTTTGGTTGAGCAAACGGCGAGGTTTATAGTGTGGTGGTGAGCGTCATGTCAAATTCGGTGAAGGAAATCACTGCGGCACCTTTTGCTCTTATTATCAATTGTCAAATGAATAGTAAAATAAGGTATAAAAGTCTTTTCACACCTTTTGGTATTAAAGTAAGAGTGCACGGTGCAAGGTGCATTGGTCAGCCATTGGAGATTTTTGGGACCAATGGCACTGCCATTCGCGCCATTATGCAACGATGCCATTCATCATCCGTTCCTTCGTGGTTCCACCATCTGACGTCGTTTGTTACTTTTTTTAATGTTTGGTGTAACCTTTGCCCTTTTTGTGTTCTGAATATTTCATTTATCGTCCTTTGACTATTTGACTTTCGTCAGTTTATTCAGATTTTATACCGTGTTGACGGTGGTGATTTTGTTGAGAATTATGATGATTTATGGTTTATTGTGATTAATAATCCTTTTGGAAGGTATTATTGTGTTATTTGTATTCCGGGTGGTTTGCCCCGTGAATTTTAAAAAATGCAAAAAAAAACGAGTCTGACACGCCCGTTAATGTCCAAATGAGTTTTGAAGGGTTTAACGTATAAATATGTCGTGTAAATACTCTAGGTTAATGGAAATGTATTATAAATATTTGTTTTGAGTATTTAGTGAAACTGAAATATATTTAGTTTAAATTTGATGGGGTTGGGTTTAGTAAAGGCATAGCAAATTAGATTTGGATTTAAGGTCTTGGTATTGTTGAGAATGGCAAAGATTTTCTGTCTTGGGAGTTTTGTGTGCGGGAGGCTTTGAGGTGGATTACATGTTTGTTGGCTTTGATAATTGTCTGAGTTTACTCTAGCTTATGTGAGACAAAACACGCGTGTAGTTAAGCTTATAAGCTGAAAAACAAGCTGAAAGAAAAGCGGGTTACGGTCATCTATGTATAAACTGATCTGGCAGCGTTTGGCGGGCAAATGCATAAAGTTGAGGTTATCCGCATCTTGGCGGGGCAGTTAATTTGCAGCCATGGCGGGTATACCCTTCTTTTGTATTGCTATTGTTGTTGTCGTTTCTACTTAGAAATCGTTACTTTTGGATTTGGCCGTGTGAAATAGTCTCATAAGCTGTCCCTATTGATTATAAGAGTTGTGACCGTCCGCGTTTTGGCGAGGCAAATTATTAGGTTTGCAGTCATGCCGGATGTTAACTTTTTTATATTCTTAAGATCCTTTAGCCTCATTCATAGGTAGCCTGAGAAATGGTGGTATGGTGGCACTCGCGTGCGTACACTGATGTTTGCGTGCGTATGTTGTTGTTTGGTTTACCCATGCTTTTTTATACTCATATGGTTTTTATAAAGCTAGCTATGAACGAAAAGAGGTTGTGATGTATTTGAACAGGTTTGACTAAAGCCATGAATGTCTGCGCTTTGGCGAGGCAACCTACTAGGTTTGCAGCCACGCCGGATGTTTCCGCTTTCTCAATTACTGATCATTCTGAGCCTCACCAGATGTCTCTTAGCCAAAGTGGGAATTATTGGCTTCTAAACCATTGATTCGTAAGGTAAATACTACCTAATGAGTTATACTCATATGGTTTTTATAAAGCTAACTATGAACGAAAAGAGGCTGTGATGTATTTGAACAGGTTTGACTAAAGTCGTGAATGTCCGCGCTTTGGCGAGGCAACCTATTAGGTTTGCAGCCACGCCGGATGTTTCCGCTTTCTCAATTACTGATCAATCTGAGCCTCACCAGATGTCTACAACCGTATGCAAGCTTTGTTGGCTTCTAAACCATTGATTCGTAAGGTAAATACTACCTAATGAGTTGCATCTCAAGATAACGTTTTTAGTACACCAGTTGCATAAGAAAAACCTTTTACCAGACCAAAACAAAGGTCTGAAATTTTCACAGCGGATGAGCAAGAGATTCTTAACGAAATAAAGCCCATCATTCAGTCTATGCGCAGGATTATGCATCAAAGCGGGTAATTTCTATAATTTGTTTTTAATAATTCACTTCGTTTACGTATAAATGAATATTTGTTTACAAGAGTTTCACATTTAAGCTTATTTTTTAGTTGATTACTTTTTATGCATGTTTGACAGTCACAAAGAAGAACAACAACCAAAGAAGGTTGAAGCAAATCAGATAAGGATTGAGAAAGAGCTTCAAAAAGAAGACGCCTTGAGGCGAAAGGTACCTCTTTTCCCTCTCAATTCATGTTGGTGAGTTGACTTATGGTTCAAGATAAATAATCTAAAAAATGTGGAATCGTGTGATTTATGCTACAGAAAATGGGGCGTCTCGAGCATAGGAAATAGGGAGATACATATGGTATTAAAGTGGCTTCTTCGGGTACAGATCCTGAAAATCAAAATGGCTCTGTGGATGGTTTCATGAGTAAAAGAGTGACTTCGATGAGTACATCACGTGTCGCGGTACCGAGTGTATCCGTTGATAATTTGTTGAATTGGATCAGCAATACGTGTCTTCGTTTCTCCGAATTACGTTAGGAGACCATATGGAAGCTGTTACGTGTTTCTGGATTAAGGCTTCAAATATATGGTATTGACTCCTTATTGTTTATAGTAGATTTGTGATTTAACATTTTCGTGCATCTCTTAAATTTATTTAATGAACTTTCTAATATGGGTATTCAAGCTTTTTTGTACACTTTATACCCGTTGGCTAAATATAGCTAAAAGCTCCAGAAACGTTGGATGGTGGTGGTTCTGTTGTCGATTGTTTGATAAATGCTTTGTCTATTTGATTATAAGAATGGATTTTGTGATCGATATATCTAAAGGGTTGTTTGGGATTGATTTTGAAACTGATTATTGCGTTTTCCGAATCCAATAAGCATTTGCTTATTTCGTAGTTCAGTATTTTAGCCGGCTATATAGGCCAAAACAAACACCCCCTTACTGTTTAGATGATAATTATCAGAATATGTGGCTAAAGACTAATGTGTGGTTGTTGTTGATTCATTACAGGTTTAGCTACATCAGAAGGAGGAGCAGTTTTGTCAATGGAAAGCCAATCACGAGAAGCAATTGATGCTACCAACATACTAAGTTAAGAACATGTATTATTTTGAACCTTTAACTATGTCCCCCATGTATTGATGATTTGTAATATCCGTTTGTTACATGAGCTAAGGTCGTTAATGATCCTAATATGGGTCGGTCAAAGGGATATGTGTTTGTTAAATTTGCAGACGAGATGGAAAGAAAACATGCCATGAAAGAAACCACGTTAAATTTACTAGACCTGTCAGAAGCAACACACAGCAGGTCCTTTGTTTATTTTACTTCATTTACTGCTTTTTTACTGTCATGAAAATTTAGTATCTTAATATGAAAGTTAAAAGCTTTATGATTCGAACGGGTTTCAAGTTATATCAGTTGTGTTCTTAGCGCCGTTGGGATGTGTTCATGATTATACAAATAAGACAATTTCTTAAATTTGTTACAGATATGTATACAAAGTTTTTTTAATTTGTTCATGTTTTGTGCTACTATTTGTTTAGGAAAGCATGACGAGATCGAGTTTTCTTGAAGCATCTTTGGTGTTGCCGGTTTTTAATGGAAATGAAAGGTATTACTACTTTTACTTATGAACTTTTGAAGAGCTAATGAGATCGGTTCTGTTGGATTATTAGCTTAACTAAGTTATAGGCTTGATAAGCTCATAGACCCTAGAAATCAAGTTTATTAACTTTCAAAAGATAATACACCCATATGCCAGAAAAATAAGCTAAAACAAACACCCTGCACGCATTAGAAAAAAGTTGATTATCTGTGTTTTTTCTTTGAGACGTTCTTTTTTTGGGAAAGAGTTTTGCAACCACTGTTAGTTTTATTTGTGGTCTTACAAGCTTCGTAATAAGCTTATATAAGCCCACGAGTGTCAAAAATAGGTTAGAGTATGAGCTTATGCAATGTAAGCCAAAACCAATAAGCTCATAAGTCTGAATAGATTGTGTCGTTTCTTAAGTTATAAATATGTTATTTGTAACTTTTATTACCCTATAACAAGCAAGCCTTGAAATATAAAGCAGTCACATTTAATGCGGGACCGATACAAGCTTTTGAATTGGTTGAAAGGTTGAGATACAAGCTTTTGAAATGAAAAAGTAACCAATATCATTTTTTATATTGATTGTCATGAATGCAGATCTATGCCATGAATTGGATGATCAATAGTGAGAGTGTATCTTATGTCAGTATGTGTGCATCAAAAAGCAACTCTAAGGTTGTTTATTCGTAAAATTTTAATGGCTTATTAGCTATTAAAATGCAGGGCTGATACAAGCTTTTGAAAGGGTGATGAAATGGGTGCTGAAAGTGGTTTTTAATATTAATTGTTATGATTTGGATGACCTATGCCATGAATTGGAATGTCAATAGTAAAAGTGTATCTTCTATCAGTATGTGTTCATCAAAAAACAACTCTAAGGTAGTTAATTTGTAACATAGCATATCTATTTAGACTAATAGATCTGCATTCATTTTTTTTAAAATGCAGTGGGGAGAGTACGATGGGCTGAAAGGTTGAGATACTTGACTAAAGAAGCTCTTGACGCCTTATTTTATTGGTGACTTTATACCTTTGTTGATGTTTATGTTGCACTTTTAATGGGTCAAAGTGGCCAGCAAAGAGTAAGTATTCAGTTATTTTATATTAATAGAAATATTTGCCCATGTCTTGCAGAATTTTAGAGTTGAGGAAATCATAACGACAGATGGAGAATTCGAAAAGACTGAACGAGTCCAGTCACCTTAATGATAAAGCAAGTTTTAACTTTTCAAGATAAGGATGGCGATAATTGGGGTGTCACTTCATGTGCTGCATCTGAAAAGGGAAAAATTGCATGCTCCTTTATCAATAGCGCGTGTGATTTTTTTGTTGCTGATAATGCAATTCAGCCGCATAGGTGGTGTAGTGGGTTAGTAGACAGTTTGGTTGGTACTTCTATTGGGGATCATTATCTTGGCAATGGGTGCTCGGGATTGGTTTTGGATTTTCAGAATTAGGAAGCCTGTTTTCTGTCTGCTAAACAGGCAACGAGTGTCTCTTTTTCGAGGTCTGATTTTGGCAGATATCGGGCTATGCTAGATTTTGAAAACTCTGTCCTTCATTTACCATCTGCTGAAAAGGACTTAAGAAAGCTGGTCAAGTTAAACAATGAGGGTTGGTTTTGTATCGCTATGAATGTTTGTTCAGGCAATCTGGGAGTGTCGAAACTCAAGGTACGAAAAATTATTGTCTACATTTTATCTTTGAACGGTACCTATTTTCTACACTCTTTCTTGGTTCTAACGAGTGTTGTGATATAGGTGAATCATCTTTTATGAATTTCAGACGCAAAAGTGGTTTCACAGAATATGGCTCCTCATCGCAGGTGACAAAAATGTTGGTTACACAGATTTTCCTCATGAAGGTTGTTCGTTGATCTTGCAATGTTACATTTTGCACTAATGTTGATTCCCTAATGTTGTCGTGACAATTTAGTAATGCTTACTCTTTTGTGTTTTTTTGCAATACTGGCCGTTTTACTTTGTATTGGCCGAAAGAGGAAGCGCCGTGAAGTTTCATTGCGATGTGGAAAAAGTGGTATGGAAGATTGCATGGCGCCATCTCATGGAAAACCAACTGGGAATACGAGATCAAGGGGCGTTCGGGTTGAAGGTACACATAAAGTTTTAACTGTTTTGGTTGGGGTTATGAATTCATGGTTGAGTTTTCACAAGTTGATATTTGTTCACAAAATGATATGTGCATTGCATTCTCAACGTTCGAGTATGTTTCTAGGCTACATATGCTGAGACCTCTTTAGGCAGATAAATGCACTCAAATTAGATTATCTTTTGATTGCCAAATACATGCCTCCTGCAGAAAATGGGTGAAACAAAATGAATATTATTCTGATTATTATATAATTTAGGGGTTATTTTACATATAAATGTTTAAATAATCAGAATTTGTTGTTTACTTGATCAACTAATTATCTTAAGTTGTATCCCATTTTGTTGCGGCATGTTTGCTACAAATTATCACTTATTCACTTTTAAAACATAATGGCAAAAACTCTGTTTAGATTTTAATTTGCAAAATGAGAAAGTATAGGTCTAAATGACTAGATCATTTAAAAATACTTGATTTTTTTTACTCATTTGAGGTGATATTGTAGCATGACTTGATATTGATTTGACGTCTTACTTCAGGCTTACTATTTTACCATTTCCAATCAAGAGAGCTGCATCTAGAAAGATAACTTATATTAATGTTGGGGTCGGCATTTTTGCGGTCGTCAATTATCCTGTCAAAGGTCTCATCGTTGAGGGTGGAAATTCACTTGAAGATTTATCCAGTGTATTAAGTTTTTTCCCTTCGCTGCATAAGTTGCTCACTTTTTATATTATTTACACACAACATAATGTGCTTTAAACTTATAACACGTTATTATTTTCAGCCTCGAAGATAAACCATTCTATGCAAAACAAGAAAAGGAAACAGAAAGCTTGACCAACCATTTCGACAAAGCAAGACATTTAGAGTCATTGTATTGGAGATTTTGCAAGCATATTTAGCATTTTTTACGACAACCATTGGTCATTCAATCAAGAAAACACCCTCTAATATTGTACCCCGCCACAAGTGATCCATATGAGGCAATTAGGCTAATGTAAATGTCAAGAGACTTTGTTAGTGTACGAGTATATTCAGAGTTATTAGTATGTTATGCACTGATAGTGTGTAAATATTCAATGCAAGTGACATTCTTTTATGTTTTCCACCACCGTAAGATGAGGTATGGTTATTAGTTAGTCGTGAAGAAGTTGAAAAAACGTTCTATACAAAATGCCCCGCAGCGAAGCGCGAGCATCAATACTTGTTAACAATATTTTTCACCATGCCAACAACATTTGTTTATTTTTAATTCTCACACAGTAATCATAAACCAAAATAGTTAGATAATACAACAAACTAAATAATATAGAATATATATCCTAGCTATGGATTAAAACCAAAAAAGAAATCTCACTCAACTCGACATGAGAAAACAGTGGCCATGCTATATAAGTGAAGGATAATAAAGTAATTTTAAGTTTGGACAGCTCTAAAATTATAAAACGCTTCATTTAGTAGCTTATTTTGGAGCTAGATGTTTAAACTAAAAGCTTCAAGCATATCTTACCAAATAAAGATTTTTAATTTGAAAGAGCTTTTTTCATAAACAAAAAGCTAACATCTCTTAAAAAGCTTCAAAAAAGCTCTAACCAAATAGGCCTTACAACACACAATTTACAGTTAGTTTTATCAAACATACCTTAGGTACAACAATTGAGATAGAACCGATTAAAAGACAACCCATCTTGTCAATGGTAAAAAAAATCCGTATCTGTCCCAAGTCCTATCGAGCTAGAAACATGTTACGGAACTCTTAAAGTACTTAAAGTACTTAGAGTTTGTTTTGCTTTTTTTTAAATATTGGTGCAAATGTTTTATCTCTTAGGCTAGAGTTAATGAGGGTGAGGCCTCACAATTCGGCATCCATTTCACGCGCCACCCTATTATTTGGGCATCCTTCATGCGTGACAAAGGAGATGTGAGCATCGTGGTCACTCTGGTTTTGTGCAAAATTGGAGCCCACTATCAAACGATAATATGTATAAAAAAATAATATGAACTTTATCATTTTTATTTACTTATAAATACTCTCATACCTCATCATTTTTATACAAAACTTCAAACATAATTTTACTCAATATATCCACAACTCAAACAAAATATTTAGCATTCCTCATTATCATAATGAATTCCGAAAAGTTCATGTTCACGAAAAGAAGAAGAAGTTACTAGTCGGGACTTTATTTTTTTAGAAGAGCGTTGTCGTTTATTAAGAATAAACGACAAGCTGCTCGACCGGCGAGAAACATCGTAAGTACTAACCGTTATGGTGCTCATGATTGATTAGTTGTAACCTATTTGAGTGTGAATCCGATGTACGATGCATATAGTTTCCGAAAGAGGTTCCAAGTGAGTCGAGAGCTATTCACAAGCATATGTGATGAAGTAACTATTCATTCTGCATACTTTCGTGATAATACTGACCGTACCGGAAGACAAGGCATTTCGGCATTCATAAGTGCAACTACACAATATGTCAATTGGCATATGACACATATCTAGGCGTTCTTGATGAATATTTGCAAATGGGCGAATCGAATTCTCGTCACTCTCTTGATAATTTTTCTAAGTATGTTATGGAAACTTTTAGAGCAGAGTATTTGCGAAAACCTACTGTCACTAATACTCAAAAGTTATACACATTTCACGAAGAAAAGAACGTGTTTTCAGGATTGTTAGGAAGCCTTGATTGTACATACTGGGAGTGGCTACCGGCGTAACTTACCGATGGGGATATTATCTTGTTGACGGGATATATCTGGAATGGGTGACACTTGTAAAGTCGATTTCAAATCCGGGCGACAGCGACCACAAGCGAATGCATGAAGCGAGAAGAAAAGATGTGAAACGAGCGTTTGGTGTTCTCAAGAAAAATGAGCTATTAGTCAATCCCGGATGATTGATACGTCTGGAAAGAATAAGGAATATGATGTATACATGCATCATATTACATAATATGATTCCAAAAGACAAAAAAGGCGCTATCTCCAGATTTGTATCCGGATGAAGCACATAAACCGGACGACCTCGTACGATCTCATGAACAAGTGTTACAAGTTATGAGACAAATAATTGTCACAAGCGCATGAAAATCTTTGTGCCGATTTGGTCGAACATTTTTCTCGTAAAGTTTAAACTTAAGTTTTTAATATCATGAATAGTGTTTCTATTGTCTTGTCTCATATCTCGTATTTATGATTTTTATTAATTTTAAATGTAATGTTTTTAATTTATAAATAAAACTTTATTTTAGTTTTTAAGTAGAAAAATAAGTTGAAAGGTGAGGGGAGTGATGATGTGGTGCTGAGATAGTGAAAGTAATGTGACCATTATCTTTAGTCTTAGAGCATCAGTGCATCTTCATTGCACGAACCACCCGATTAGGGATGGCAAAAAAACCCGAACCCAATGGGAAAACCCGAAACCCGAAGTTTTTAGGGCGGGGCGGGGCATGCTTATCGGGTTACGGGGCGGGTTTTGGGGCATTAATGGGGATTTTTATCGGGTTCTGGGTGGGGACGGGGCACAAGATCCCCAACCCGTCCCGCTCTAAAACTATATATACATATAGATATATTATATTCATATATTGTTATGTTAGTATTTACGTAATAAAACCAATATTATCATTTTTTTGTAGTTTTGTATCTTTGCAAGATTGTAAGTTTTGATTAGGAAAAACGTCTTTTTTGTAATGATTTTAGAAGAAGTTTTGATTTTTTTAACGTGGTTATCATTATTTATGTTTAATTTGTTGAAAACTTATAAAGGCTACTAATCAATAATATTATTTGTGGGTTGTTGATTTTTCATATTATTGCATGTAATTACATTTGTAAAAATATGGCGTAAAAATAATAATAAATAAAGAACAATGTGTATTTGGTGGAGCATTGCACTCGTAAAGACGCCCCGATAAGAGTTCCAACGAGGATTGGAGCGGGTTTGGGAAAGCATCTCACCCCAATGGAGCGCCCCGATAAGATCCCCATTGAGGATCGGGGCGAGTTTGGGGCATGGTTTGCTAATCGGGTTTGGGGATGGAGGGTGACCGCCCTACCCCAAACCCGCCCTACCCGATAAGATCCCCATTCAGGTTTTTATCGTCTTTTTCATTGGAGATGCTCTTATGATCCTGGCCATCAAGTTTTTTAGTTGAAAACATAAGGATGTGTGTAATAGGCTTTCGAAGACGCATCTTATAACACAAGTTCTACTTAAAACCCTATAGTTGATTTGGTATGTTAAAATAACATCATGTGATTTGTAAAATCATGTGATTTTTAAAAAAACAAATTACATGTGATTTTTTACAAATTTAAATGTAATATTTAAAATAACAAATCACAAGTGATTTTGAAAATCACAAGTGATATTAAATATCACAACAAAAATTTCAACACTAGAAAAAATGTTTGAAAATAATTCGTCAAAAGCATATCGAAATGCCCGTATATTAAAAGATAAAAGGTTCTCATCACGATGATGTATTTTTTATCGCTTGAAGATTTATAGTTTGCAAGATGCATTATTAAAAAAAACGGTACAGATGAAATTTTTTTTATGATGAAAAAATGAAAGATCAAAATTTATCCATTGGATCATTAAAAAATTTGGAATTTATCTTGATTTCACCTCACCCTTATATACATTTTACATTTTCTCCTTTTATGGTGTTTTTTTTTCATTAATTTTTCGTAACAAAACTTATGTTATTGCGTTTTCAACCATGTGTGTGTGCTGTTTGGTCATCTAAACATTTTGGACATATAACATACAAACAAAAAAGAGGCAAAAACGTGGTAGGCTTCACCAAGAATTTTGGACTTTAAAGCAACTTCTTTTAAAACCAACACGCCACTTCTTCCTTTTAAGATTCATTTTCAAACTCATTAATTAATACTTTCACAGTTCACTTTCATTTCCCACTTTGTGTTCTTGGTGTTGTGTCTAAAATACAGCCTAACTTCAAAGAAGAGAAAAAAAAACTTTCACAATCTAGAAAACAATGGCTTCTCTTACTCTCCCATCAAAACTAAACCCTTCATCATCATCTCTATTTTTTGATGACAATCAAAGTTCTTTGATCATATATAAAAGATCAATAAAGATTAAGAAGACTCACTCTCCTGTAAGAAAACTCATTACTCTATTTATTTTTGTTAGAAAAAAAAGTTTTTATTCATGGATTTGTATTTTTTCAGGTTGCAAGATTATTTGGGCCATCAATATTTGAAGCATCAAAGTTGAAAGTGTTGTTTTTGGGAGTTGATGAGAAGAAGCATCCTGGGAATTTACCAAGAACGTATACACTTACACATAGTGATATTACTTCTAAGTTGACACTTGCTATCTCTCAAAACATCAATAATTCTCAGGTAATTTTTTATTTTTTAGCTATAAAGTATAACCCAATATCAAATATTCAATTTTGGGTAAGTTTATGATTTTATATGTTATAATTTTGCATGAATTGATCATGTAAACAGGGGAATATGGCTTGATCACACATATAACTATTTACTAAGCGAGAAATGCTACAACCAAAAAAGTTCTGATAATGATGTATCATATAACTTATGGAATTATCTCTCTTTCATCCATAAACTAACTTGCCACATCGTTGCCTTTGCCTAAACTTTTCTTTGTTAAAATATTGTGATTACTAGTGGGGGGAAGAAAGTGGGCTCAAAACCTTTAATTTCACTTAATTGAGAGACCCTCTAAAGCTTCCTTCCCCCAATAAGTTGCTAACTAAGATCCATATACCTAGCCACTTAATTTAGTAAACAAGCCCAAGCTTCCAAACCCCTTTTAAGATTTCTCAATACTAATAAGTTGGAGAAAAAGCTAAACAAAATATTGAACTTGGAATATTATTTTATTGGAGTAACCCATTTTTATGCCTCCTTCGGTCTTATTACACTTGCTACACAACATTATTATCTCATTAACTTTTTCAGTATGATCGAGTCATCTTGAATCCATTTTTTACAATCGCCTAATAGATTGGAAATTATCTTTATCACTAGTAATGTACATTCATATTATGGCCAATGATCCAAACATTGGTTGACATAGATTTAATGGAGATGATAACAACATTGGACCGACTAGTTTAAAGAACTCTTTCAATCAGAGGTTTGAATTATAATTGCCACTCTCATTATACTCTTTCATTACGAGGTAGAGAACTAGAGATCCTGTATGGATCAATAGACGTAGAACCAATACTATTATGACTCAAAGTGATCAATGTATTTTATCATTGTGAAGCTACAAACTCACAGAGAATAGAACACATTAACATTTCTGAACAAGCTACGGATCTAAGAATGCTGCGACAACTGATGTACTTGGCATTTTGACCCAAAATTAACTTGCAATCTATAATTACAATATTGCTCTAACAAGCTGAGTTGAACCATGTTTCTCTTTTGGGTACCACAACCTACTTTGGTGAAATGAGCTTATAGTTTATTACCAATGTTCAAATGTTGTTTACAAAACATGAATATCACATAATCAATACAGCACTTTCATACAAGACCAATAGACCATTTTGTGCATTCTCTTTATACAGTTATACTATTTATTTGAAACAAAAGTTCAAATACGATGGTAAGTATTTAGGAAACTTAATAGCAAAATGTAATTTGCTTTTGTTGGCGTTAATGTAGTTGCAAGGGTGGTCTAACAAAGTATACAGGGATGAAGTGGTAGCAGAATGGAGAAAAGTGAAAGGAAATATGTCTCTTCATGTTCATTGTCACATTAGTGGTGGTCACTTTTTTCATGACTTATTTGCTCGTCTCAGATTCTTCATTTTCACCAAAGAACTACCGCTGGTACGTAAAACAATCAATGCATACTATACAATCAATACCAATTTTGTAAAACTATTAATTGATGAGGTTCAACACTTCCAACAATAGGTTTTGAAGGCATTTGCACATGGAGATGGTAATTTATTGAACAATTATCCCGACTTACAGGAAGCTTTGGTTTGGGTTTATTTTCACTCCAACATTCCGGAGTATAACAGGGCGGAATGTTGGGGCCCGCTTAGCGAGGCTGGTGGGTCATCGTCTAGACGGGGACCTACCACACCACTCAGTAAGATTCCTAGCCCATGTCAAGAGGACTGCTCATGCTGTTTCCCATCCATCACCTCGATTCCTTGGTCTGAAGATCCAACCAACGGTCAAGTGAATGATGATGGGACCCACCAAGGCTTAGGTCAACAAATACGCTAAGCCATCAATGGGTTCCTAAATTGTAAATGAGATTTTTTTGGGATCTCAATCAGTAAAAATGAGATCCAAACAAAACCCTTTCAAGATGACTTCATTATGGGTGTTCAAGATAAATTTAGGTGTTTATATATTATGTTCATTAATGATCTATGCACGAACCACAAGTCATTAGCATGATTTAATTCCTAAGACATGATACACTCTACTTAAGTTAAGTTGTAGATAAATGTGTATATAATTGCTATGAATTCTTGTCTCTTTCATGATTATAATGTTCAGTTATTTTTCTTTTCTTTCCTTTTAATTTGCTGTGAGTGACGGATTTTAAGTATGTTTGGTAGTTTTTTAGTTAAGCCCCTTTACCATTCTGTATAAATAGGCTACTTTCTCTAAAAGCAGTAAACCACAAAAACCTAAAAACGTATACTCATTGATCTTGGCATGTTTGAAAAAGCAGTTACCTGTTACATTTATAAAGTTATTCACATACAAAATCGCGCCGGGAGGCTTTTGCCAACTTCTCTTTCATCTAATTCGAGATGAGAAAGCTCTCTTTAAAATGTAAGCCTTTTTGCTATTGAACCGTGGGTTCTCTCAATCTCTCTGCTTGCACCCTAGCGTCCCACTCAGAATATAGCTGATGCTTTTTCTTCACGAATGGCACTTAACGTATATGTGTTCTTCCAAAAGATGATGCTCGGAATATACTCTGAGTAGTCTGCATAAAAGGATTAATCAAACAGTTAGTGGTTGACTATTACACTCATCTTATTCTATACAATATTCATGTAGTTCTAAGCAAAATACCAAGTTTTTTACCCTGTAAATGATACTGGTTACTTCGTCATATACATGGATTGGTTTATTAAATTTTCTGTTAGAACTTAAACAGTTCATGTAATTCCCAACTCGAAAATAAGATCTTTCACAACAAAAGTCAAAGTGGTCACAAATTTTAAGTGACTATCATTACCTGAGATTTACGCGGAGGAAATACATTCCAGAATCTTAGTGTTTCACCTCCAGTTCCGGTCACAATCTTCTGTCCATTAGGAGAGATTGCAAGGTGTGTAACTCTATCTGCGTGCCCCGTAAGTGTTGCCAACTGCATTAACGTTAAAAAAACTTCACATCAATAAGCAATCATATACACTCTATATCAAACTACAAATGGTCAAACTTTCAAATTTGGATATTAGAATTAAAGACACTCAACACACTTTTAACTGATCTCCAAACAATTTCTATTCTATTACTTTTTTTATAAATGCATGTGATCATTTTCTTTTACTACAGGGAAAATAACCTTTGTTAATCTTAATTCTGAAAAATAGCATAACAGACAGTAAGAAGTCAAACCTTTGACATAGATGGGTATCTCGACACTATGATTTGGTACCGACGGTATCCATGGACCATGGGTGCTCACCAGTTCGTTTGTGTTCTTTGATCAAACAAGCTTACAAACCTGGCGAAGTAATAAAAACATATTCGTTACATAAAGAAAAGAGCAAAAAAGATTAAATCTTGGTATAGTCATTTTAGATATATGTTATATGCAGAGCATTGTTACCTGACTATCCGTATTCACACTGCTCAGGTGCGAATTGGTGGCTTAGGTTCCAAAAACGGATACTACAGTCTCTTGTACGTGCGGTCACCAGAAGCTAAAAGCCCGTAAAGATGTGGGGACCACGCAATTGCTTTCACAGCAGCAGTGTGCTCATGGTACTTTAATACAGGTTGCGTAGAATGTTGATTATTCCAAACAAATAGCTGCATCAGTAAACCAAAAGGTTGTTATATAGTTTATTATTATGTTTGCCATTGACGTGGTAATGTATGTATGTATTTATATTAAAATAAATCAACTGCGTACCTTATTATCATTTCAGCCTGATGCCAATTGACAGTTATTACACGACCACTTAAGTCCACACACCTCTTACTTGTGACCATTTAACTTACTAACAAAACTTTCATGTGCACGTGGGTCACGTTGAAGAATACTTGTATCACAGCTCCCTGAATATAACATTGACGAACTCCAAGCCAAGATTGACAACAAGTTTGGTATGTCCATCCATTGTTCTCACTTTCTTACAACGAATTGCATCCCATAACTGAAAGGATTATATTGTATTAAAAAAGATAATCTTATATAGCATGAGTTTGGCGGAAATATCGATAATTAACGTTACCTGGACGGCTGGATATCACCACTGCTTGGTGCCGACAGCAAGATTAGTTCCCTGTTGTGACCAACAAACCGAACTTACGCTTTTCATTTATACACAATTGGGTAACCTGCATTTTCATGATATTTCAAGTTTGATTAAGAATTGACGTGAAAAATAGGCTGTTAAGAGATTAATTTCTAGAAATTACATTAGTATAAACCTTAAAGTTGATGAATTTGACCTCATCACTATGATCGTCCCACAAATAAACTATATCGCCTAATCTTACTGCTAAAACATCCTTGGACGACCAGTCCAGAAGATTAGGTAAAAGTTATCTTCCAATCCAGATGCATTATAAAAAGTACAGTACTTATAGACACAAAATCATGTAAAGCAAGTAAAGCTTCTAATGTTACTAAAACAACTAGTATTTAATTGTGCTTACTATTTTGCTTATTATTATTATCATTTGTTTTTTCTTTAAGTATATATTTAATAATCAAAATTCAAGATTTGGTTTTTTTGTTGCTAAACCTAATGTCGTCGAAAAAACCAAACCTTATAAGGAGTCTTAGGAACAATTCTTTCACGTTTAAAACGACACTTAACCAACTCATCATCAAATCCAAACAAATTCATCTTCTGCTTAGTCTCACTTTTATACCGAAAAATATTCCCTTTCACCTTCATATCCGGCGTAACAGGACCCACATCATTGGAAACAACTCGTTCCGTAGAAGAGTATCGTAATTCGCAGAACGAGTGAAGTTTTCACCATGGGTTTCATCAGATGGTGGTGGATAAGTGATGGAGAATAAAGAGAAGTCGGAGGCTGTTCGAGACGGGGTAAAACGGTCTAAGACGATGGACGCACACGTTAATACGTGAAACAATTATATATTAATATATTATTTGTAATATATTAATTAGCGATAAGCTATAACGAGCATGAATTAATTAGTTACTTAACGGGATTTTACAAACGATCATTAAACGTTAACTAGAGGGATCTATATGTAAAATAAAGGAAAGAAAAGTTTCGGGAACACCCCTTGCCCCTTGTGCCGATCGGTTAGACAATCCAAGAGGGATTGGGATTGCTTGGCTTGCAAGCCAAGTAATCCAATGCCTATATAATGAATTTTAAGCTCATTATTTGAGATTGCTAGAAAACCTAAATCCCTAAAACTCTTTCTCTCCTCCTTTCTTGTGTACCGATCGAATTAAACCCACAAAAGGGTTTCGGTTTGTGTTCTTCCTTACGATCGACTACAAACAACCTCAAAGGGTTTTGCGACTTGCTTGCTTCAAGATTCGTGGTGGTTCGTTGCTTATAACTACTAGTATTAGCATTAATTGTTTGCTAAGAACGCATTGTGTGTGTATCACATAGAGGATTCATAATTTGAATCTAAGTGGTTTCGCGCGTTTGTTAGTTTAACACATACGCGTGTTTTCAAGATTCGTTGTTCGTTTGCTTAATTTGCTAAAAGGTACACAACGATTCTTGCTCTATGTTAATACTTATACTATCAATGTTTCTTAACTTCCGTTGCGTAAACTCGTGATATTAAATAGTTAATATATTAAAAATTCCAACAGCATAAAAAACGTAAAATTTGGCATATAAATTGTTTCTTGGTCTTTAATTTTAGCCCTTTGGGCGATTTTCTTGATAAAGATTTGATCTTTATGGTGGTTAAAATTAATTAGACGAAACTATAGGTTGTATGAAATTTTGTGTGTTAAGATCGATATATTATTTGTGATAATTGATCGTTTTAACTAGTATACTATAAATTACTTGTTTAATTGATTATCCGTGATGAACACATGCATGTTTATCATGGATAATATGTTTTGATATATGGTTAAGTCCATTAAATAGAAACATACTTTTCAAAATATACACATCTAGTAAACACACTTGTTTTATTACCAATCTAGCCATCCAAACTTTCACATTTGCAACATTATAGTAAATAAGTCGGGCTGCTACCGGTTACCACCGGTTATCTTTTGAAAATGACTGACATGTCACCATTTTTTTTATTTTTATTATTTCTTTTGAGTGAAATGAATTTGCCAGAGTGTATATATTGTCTACTTGGAAATTTTGACTAGATACATCACCTTTGACCCCACTATATAAACACATAACCCATATTTTATTTCATAACCAAATAAACTCAGTTGACTTTTTTTTCACTTCCCCTAATTTTCGCCATCAACAGAGCTTTCATACTTTTATCCATGGCTGCCATCCCGCCGTCGCCACGTGCAACCATCGTCGTCACCTACGCCACCACACAATTTGAATCAAGGATGTATGTTATAGATCTTGGATATTTCTTTATGTAAAACACCCCACTAAGATCTATGGTTGCGCATATGAAGGAGATGGTGGAAAAGAAGATTTTGCCCAATGAGATAAGGTATAATACAATTATAGATGGTTATTGTAAACCCAGTTTTCAACAAACTGTTAGACATCTCATACTGAACCGATGCAACAAATTTAACATGAGGTATAGAAATGTTATATCTCGTTGGACATTCAGAAACCTTCACATATGATGGATCAGGTGGTGGTGGGGTCACAAAGACAGTAACATACCCATTTTATTGATCGTCGGTAGTGGTGTGGCTGGTTCATTTATTATAGCCATTTTTTATAAAATTGATATGAAAATGATGAGGGTTTTTGAACTACATTCAAAGAGTATGGAAATGGTTTAGTTGATTTTACTTTAATTTAAGTGGAGCGTTTGTGACTTGTAAGAGTGGGGCTTTTACTCGAATTAGATGTATGAAGTTGTTAAAGGAATATCCAAGACAAGGTATAAGAGAGAAATTAGGTTGATATTTATGTAGATGAGAAGTAAAATAATTAATTTGATAAAATTTGAGGCTGGTTAAAGTTGTAAAAGAGTGGGATGAAATTCATGGAGGTTGAAGACGAGGGCATTTTAGTAAATTCATGGAGGTTAAAATTCATGGACTGTCCATGTGGAATTTTTAAAATATTATTTATCTACGTGGAAAAACTGCAGATCATGTTTACTAAATCGTCACAAAGTAGCCGGTTTCAATACTTAGATTGGTAATAAAACAAGTGTGTTTACTAGATGTGTATATTTTGGAAAGTAAGTTTCTATTTAATGGACTTAACCCTTTGATATATGATATATGTTTCTTGATTAATTGTTAATTGATCTACATGCAAATCGATGATTAAAATCTAATATACACATAATTAAGTAGATTGTTTTAGTTGCTGATTGTATGACACCCGATCACTAAAAAAATCGTAATGTATTATCTATAAGTCAAAAAATTATGAGATATTTAAGGTAGATCCACGACTCAGTAGGCTACAACTTTGTAGTTTACTACTAAGGTTGGGGAAGACTCCTTCCATATCTGGTCGGGGCCTAAAGTCGACTAAAACTACTTATTAGCTTTTATGTGCTATGTGATATATACTTGTATAGGGATTACACAATCGATTTTATTGATGTATCTGGCCTGATTCATTGGAAGAAGAAGCCTTTATGTGAGTATATATATAATTAGTCGTAAATTGTGTCATCATCGGTTTATGATTTGCATGTGTTAAGTGTTAACTAGTTAAATTGTTATGTGTATTAGTTGTTTATATTTGTTTTTATAAGTGGTGACTCGTGTAAAAACAAAGGGTTTTTCAGAAAAGAAAATATAAACATGACTAATAAATATAAAACTAGATTTATTATAGACTATTGTTATTGCGAAGTCGTATGTGTCATCAAGGGTTGGGCTTACATCCCATAATAAACTTAGTGTCCCGGGATGAGACTTGCGATACGATTAGTTTATAATGTGTTTTGTATAACTAAAGATCAATATGTATATCAATGACGACATTTGCTTAAAACCATTTACTTGCTAGACTTGCATAAGAGTTTGAGGTATCTCGTGGTAAGGCTTAAGGTGTTGCCCTGCCTTGCTACGAAACCATACTCTATAATGTTCTCCCGCAAGTTCTTGCAACTACATGGTTATAGCTATAGAAACCTTATTTAATCAATAACACCAAAGAACAATGAAGAAATTATAGAGAGAGAAAGTGGTTGGGAGGATGCTTCTAGTGAGAGAAAGTAAACAAGAAATACACACTTAGATTATGAGAAAAATGAAACAACTAACCCACACCCTCTTCACACATGGAGAGGGTATATATACTTATTACATAATCGGCCATAGGCTTGGTCCATGGGATTTCAATGGGATTTTGCTTATTTAGGTTATTTAGTTTTCAAATATTCCTATACGAGCTATCTAACGATATAATGAAAGTGACCGATACTTTTCGTGATCCTAAAAATCTCCCCCTAAGGGAGGTTACTCCATTTTACAAAAACTTAAGCCTGGCATACTATGCTTTGTCTTCAGTCTTGTGCTCGCAGACTTGATTTCTTTACATCAACTTGTGTACATGTTGTAGTGATCTTTGACTTTAGGCTTGAGCTTGTTCTAATAGGCTTGACTTGTTATGTGAATCTTGAACTTCTTTGAGATCATCAACCAAGCATAATCTCTTATCATCATCTTGTGATCTTATGCCTTCTTGTGATCTTGTGACTTCTGGACCAACATGCTCATACTATTCTTAATGTTGAAAGCGTGTGTAACCATCTTTCTTGATATTCTTTAACTTTAACACTTCGTCACTTTATGAAGGACGTACAGTATCAACTTAATACTTCGTCGCTTCAAGAAAGACGTACGGTATCAGAGTAGCGGAAATCTTGAAACATGTACTTGAGCTTTCATGATATCTTTATATATGTCGGTTGAGTATGAGCATGTGGTATTGGCTTCGACTTGTCATCGGGAAACTACTACCACTGTCACGAAACCTGCATGAATGGGTTAGTGATAAACAACATATATGGACGAATGTGGCTTTGTCACTTCGTCGAATACGGTTGTAACAACCACGGTTCCCCGTTACTCAGTATAAATACTGCTTGTGATCAGGTAGAATTCTGAAGAATCTCCTTGACAGGGTTTCGCAGCTGCACTAGCCGTTCTCATTACCGGAGCGTCTCAAAGCAGACAACACGGTAAGATTGAACCGGTAAGTTACTATCTTCCCGATTAAGCCGTCAATTCGTGTTCAGCTTTTCCAATGTCCTGATACCATTTTGAGGCTTACCATAGACATAAGATTGAAAATCGATTTAGAAAATCAGTCAGTGTGTTAAATTGCAAACGGTTTTTATGACACACCAACAGTTTTATCTTTTTCAAAATTCATTCATCAATTCATAAGCTGGACCGAATCGATATCCAGTATCACAAGCCAGATCGTTATAGGATCTCACAAGTCACATACAAGAGCTTGTTTGATGTTGGCTTCTAAGCAGGATTTTATCTTCACTGTGAATACTAGTATCACTCAGATGATCTGGCAAATTCACAAGGATATTGCGTAGGAATCTTATTATATATTTCCTGTTTTTCACTTTGTGTGAATTAGCAAGCTTAATTTGACTAAGTGTTACTAATGAGTTTTATGGTGATCTCTTTTGGTTCTTAGACTTAATAGTGACACTTTGGTTTTTAATGATCGGTGGCTTGGTGCAGCTGCTTCCTTTTCAATACCCAATTACTCAGAGTGAGAAGTTGATAGAAATGGTGTAATCTCCGTGAAGATAAATGAAACTAAATTCTTTGAGAGATTTTGAGTGGCGGGAGGGTTAGTGCATTGCATCACTGGTCCCTGATGTCAGTCTTCAATGTCAGCAATATCTTTGTGATTCTAGGACAGCAGATGCTTTTGAACCGGTTTCTGCATATGTGTAAGGAGGCTTCTTTCTTTTCACCCTTTATCTTAACTGTTCTTTTTAAATTCCTTTCAACCCCTTACGCGATTAACGAGACATTCATAACTAGTTACTGTTGGGTTTGTTAAAGTTATTAGCTCCATCTCAGTCGGTACTTTTCTCTTAATCTCACTTTACTCCTTTTTTTCATACCTAAGGACTTCTACATTATCTAGTGGAGTATCCCTGGGTAGATCCCTCTGGTTCTGGCTGGATCATGGGAATGGCTACCTAAGCTTAACCACCTTATAACTCCAATACATTAATTTAAATGGTCGGACTTTGGTACTTCCACATTTCAACCAACACATAACTATTTGCTCCCCCTCCATATGTGCATCGATTAATCGAAAGAGTTTAGCACATATATGGGATAACGTAAACTATAGATCTTAAAGTCACATTTTTTCCCCCTTTTTTTAATCCATATATTTTAATCACATCTTCTCCCCTTATCAAAAATGTCAAATCTCTTGATATTTTGGATATCAATTGATTCAAATATTCATGATTTCGGAGAAAAAGATGTCCAATTATTAACAAGCCGATTATTAGAATATTTTAATGCTCCCCCTCAAATTATAAGAGAATAATATGGTGTTGAGTACGATATTTTGAAAGATTTTGAATTTAATGGAAAATTCATGAAAAATTCTGTAGGATCCCTAGATCATTCCATAGATTAAACACAAGATCAATAGCACAAGAGATTAAACATTAAAGAACTTTTGATTGAAAGAAATAATAGTGGCTACAATCCCTAAAGATGAAAATAAAATGAAGTAGCTAACCTAATTTTGACTAAGACTAGGTCTATTTATACTAAAAGGATTTGCCTTTTAGGGCTTTCTATTTGGGCTTTTTACATCTTGGCCCTTATACATGATAAACATTAAATTCATAAGTCTTTCGAGCTAGACTTTTGTCTTGTAACTTCGAGTGACCGAAGCTTCTTTGTTCGGGTCCATTTATGTGATCCTAACAATCTCCCCCTAGATGAGGTCATGAGAAGTTAGCTCACTCGTGCTTGTCTCTTTAGCTCGTTGTTGATGGGGTACTTCACTTGTTGTGCTTTGGTAATTCAATCTTTAACACCTTGATCATGATCTTCAGAACTTGATGTGATGACTTGATCTTGATCTTTGACTTGTTTAAGCTTTACTTCTCTGAATTACTTTGTGATCTTCTTTCACTTTGACTTTGCTCCATACGCTGATCTTTAGCCTAACATGACTCATATATGTTGGAATCTTTGAAAGCTTTCGATGAACTTTATCTTATTTACGATCATTTGAACTTTTGCGTTTTGAGAAGACATTGATTTTTCAGAGGATTGTGGCGGAAGCTTTGAATGTAGGCATTTCTTGATTTACTTCAGATTAATGTGGTGATGGATTTGAGCACATGTCTGGGCAGTCGGGATACTTTGAGTCGTCATTCGCTATCATAGAACAATTTAGTCACCAACAAAACATTTTGTTATGTAAAATCCACTTAATGTGTTCTAGAAAAACATTTTGTGAACACACAAAGGTTTTATATTTTGAGGGGACCGAGTATAGACGATACTCAATCTGGTCGGTTACATTAACCTCTGATTCCGTGAGGATCAATGACTACAGTACGAATACTGCACCTGTGATCAGATAGATTCATTCAAAGAACCTTCTTGACAGGTTTTCCGGCACGTGACAAGCTAGTTCCTCTAATACCTAAGTATCAGATTCCCTAATGTTCGCCGTTCTCTAGACCAGATGTCCGAAGACTAACACACTAATAGTATTTCTACTAATAGAATGGTAAAGAGTGAGTCAGTACAGTTACTATCTGCTGACTATACCGTACAATTCCTTTTTCAGCGTTTTACTTCTTAATACAATTAAGTTAGTGAGAAGGCCTGTGGCAAAAATGATTTGAAAAACATTTTCGTGTTGCTTTTAAAATTTTTTTGTGGGCACTAAACGTACGTTTAATCAGAATGCTTTGATGATGTTTTGAAATATATCCGAAAGATATGAAGTGCCTGGGAAATCCAAACGTGTACATGTACATTATAAAAATCCACTTCACTAGTGGGCGCAGTCCGAAAGACCAGGCAAGGAGCATTCAAATGAATACCCTGGTGGCACAACTTCTCTTCCTCAGCTTTCCATAGATCACTTTCACGACCATGAAACAAAGATTCTATGTCAATTTATCAGATTAGTGTGTATAACACAAACTTTTGGGTACCTTGACATTTTTGCTCATATCTAACACTTATTATGCTCCACCTACACATGTGCGTCGATTAATCGAAAGTGTTTTGCACTATGCATGATGGACTTAGCATTTTTAGAATCAATCCAAATCATTAATTATTACGTTTTACATGTTTAACGTCCCATTTTCTCCCCCGGATCAAACGATATGAAAATAGGTGAATGGTTTTGATCTGAATGGGACTTAATATGTATCAATCTCCCCCTCAAAGTATGAGGTGAGGTGAAATAGCACAAATAATCAACGTGAGCAATTGAAACAAGACCTTTAGAATGCCCAGACAGGAATGATACTGAATTGTCTTGAACTTGTAAGCGGGTTGGTTTCGTATTGTCAATCATTTCAGCATATAGAATCAGAACGTACGTCCTTTTGACCTGCAACACCTGTTAGAAATATGATTCTCCCCTTTCAAACATGACGTTTTGTCAATGTTTGGTTTGGTTAACCCGAACATGTTTGATAAAATAAGTGTTCATTAGAAAAATGGTTGGGGGCTTAGAAAACTTCTTGTATGTAATGAATAATGCACTGAAACGTTACACTAAATCTCTGAGGGAAGAAGACGGGTTACAGTCTGAATTAACTGCAAAGCCATTTAGCTAATTTGTTTTTTTTGTTTAAATATACACATATGTTACATTGTGAAAATCCTGATTACTTAGTCAGACTCATCTTGTAGTTCCTTGAGAGTCCTCTGGTTGGAAATTTGTTTAACACACCAAGCAGTGGGAGTGGGAGGATAGTAGTGTGGCGTAAGCGCTTTTCTCTCGGTAATGCCTTCTCCGTTAAAAATGTCAGCCAGTTGGTATTTTGTCTCCACGGAATTATACTCACACAACTTTCCTTCAACTGCTCTTTGGATGAAGTGGATTAGTTTATAATGTGTTTTCTATAACTAAAGATCAATTTGTTTATCAATGACAATATTTGCTTAAAACCATTTACTTACTAGACTTGCATAAGGGTTCGACGTATCTCGTGGTAAGGCTTAAGGTGTTGCCCTACCTTGCTACGAAATCATACTCTATAATTTTCTCCCACAAGTTCCTGCAACTACATGGTTATAGCTATAGAAACCTTATTTAATCAATAATACCAAAGAACAATGAAGAAATTATAGAGAGAGAAAGTGGTTGGGAGGACGCTTCTAGTGAGAGAAAGTAAATAAGAAATACACACTTAGATTATGAGAAAAATAAAACAACCAACCCACACCCTCTCCACACATGGAGAGGGTATTTATACTTATTACATAATCGGCCATAGGCTTGGTCCATAGGATTTCCATGGGATTTTGCTTATTTAGGTTATTTAGTTTCCAAATATTCCTATACGAGCTATCTAACAATATAATGGAAGTGACCGATACTTTTCGTGATCCTAAAAATCTCCCCCTAAAGGAGGTCAGTCCATTTTACAAAAACTTAAGCCTAACATACTATGATTTGTCTTTAGTCTTGTGCTCACAGACTTGATTTCTTTACATCAACTTGTGTACATGTTGTAGTGATCTTTGACTTTAGGCTTGAGCTTGTTCTAATAGGCTTGACTTGTTATGTGAATCTTGAAATTCTTTGAGATCATCAACCAAGCATAATCTCTTATCATCATCTTGTGATCTTTTGCCTTCTTGTGATCTTGTTACTTCTGGACCAACATGCTCATACTGTTCTTAATGTTGAAAGCGTGTGTAACCATCTTTCTTGATATTCTTTAACTTTAACACTTCGTCACTTTATGGAGGACGTACGGTATCAACTTAATACTTCGTCGCTTCAAGAAAGACGTACGATATCAGAGTAGCGGAAGTCTTAAAACATGTACTTGAGCTTTCATGATGTCTTTATATATGTCGGTTGAGTATGAGCATGTGGTATTGGCTTCGACTTGTCATCGGGAAACTACTACCACCGTCACGAAACCTACATAAATAGGTTAGTGATAATCAACATATATGAACGAGAGTGTCTTTGTCACTTCGTCGAATACGGTTGAAATAACCACGGTTCCCTGTTGATCAGTATAAATACTGCTTGTGATCAGGTAGAATTCCAAAGAATCTCCTTGATAGGGTTTCGCAGCTACACTAGCCGTTCTCATTACCGGAGCATCTCAAAGCAAACAACACTGTATGAGTAAACCAATAAGACGAAGTCTCACCGATTAAATGGAAAAATTGATTTGAAAAATCAATCGACGTGTCACTTGTTAAAGTGGTTTTGTGACACATCGAGAGTTTTAAGCATTTCAAAATTCATCATTAACCGTCAATTCATATACTGGAACAAGTTTGATTCACGTAGAATCGCATCATCTTTTCTTTCCAGTTGTCACAAGTTTGATTCATTTGAATTGCACAAGTCACCTACCAAGAGCTTGTTTGATGTTGGCTCAAGCAGGATTTCCATCTTCACTGTGAATACTTAAGTATCACTCAGATGTTCTGGAAATATCACAAGGATAATGCGTAGGACTCTTAAGATTTTACTTGTTATCACAATGTGTGATTTCACAAATATTATGTATTAGTGTCCTAATAAGATTTATGGATGATCTCTTGGCTCTAGACTCAATAGTGCGTTTTGGTTTTGGTGATCGGAGGCTGGAGCTGACTGCCACATTTTCAATATCAACTAACTCGGAGTAAGAAAGTCGATAGAAATGCATGTAATCTCCGTGAGAAATGAAACAAGAGTCTATTGAGAGACCTTGAGTGTCTTAGGGAGGGTTGTGCATAGCGTCACTAGGTTCATAACTATCTTCAATACCAGACAACAGCTTAGTGTTTCTGACAGTTTATGCATTGACCCGATTTATGCCTAAGTGTATGGAGGGCTTCTTTCTTTTCACCCTTTATCTTAATTTTTATATTTCATTATTCAACCCCTTCAGCGCTTACCGTGACTTTATGACTAAAACCTTGTTGGGTTTGTTCCAGTACTAGCTCCATCTCGGTCGGCACTCTTCCCTTTTACTCACTTTTTCTCCTTTTTTTTCATACCTAAGGACTTGTATTCTAACTAATGAAATATCCCTGGGTAGATCCCTCCGGTTCTGGCTGGATCATGGGAATGTATACCTAACATTAACCACCTTATAACTCCAATTCAGTAAAATAAATGGTCGGTATTTGGTATTTCTACACTTTCCATCATGTAACCATTTGCTCCCCTTCATATGTGCATTGATTAATCGAAAGAGTTTAGCACATATGTGGGAAAACATACACTTGAGTTCTAAAAGATCACATTATTAGCCATATATTTTAATCATATTTTCTCCCATTAGCAAAAATTTCAAATCTCTTGATATTTTGGATATCAATTGATTCAAATATGTTAAAGATTGTGGGAGAAAAATGTTTTGATTATTCACAAGCTGTATTCGAAACATTTTAATGCTCCCCCTTAATTTATAAGGGTATTATATGGTGTTGAGTATGATATTTTGAAAGATTTTGAATTTAATAAAAATTTCATGAAAAATTCATACTCAAACACAATATATATGCCTAATGCAAGTCTATCACTATATATATTTACAAATTCACAAAAATATTATGTACTAGGTTTGACCTGAAAGATGAGAACAACATATGATTAAGTCATATGGTTCTTTGAAGCAGCCGTAGGTCTTCCCTATATTCTCTCCATAAAAGTTGTCTTAGCTTCCCCTTAAACCATCAATCCTTTCTTGAGTAGATTTAGAGCTTTCTTGTAAGCCGTGTCAAGCAGTCTTGATGTATAAAGCCCAGATATCCAAAGTACACAATTAACCCTTTCAAGAATTTGATACCGCAACACTAAAGTCAATTAAGTCTTGGATGAGCGCATTTCTCTCTTTAGGATAACGATGATATAAATTGTAACACCAAAGTCAACTAAGTCCCGATTGTAGACAATTAAATCCTCTAAATAGACGAAATGATAACTCCAAAGTCAACTAAGTCTCAGAAGTATACATTTCTTCCTACAAGATACTGACTATCTAAAGGAATCATCATACCTATGTGTACCTCTATTATCAAATATTTCTACTTCTTTTAAGAATAATCTTAGAGATTGACCGGTTGGGTAAAACACTAAATGAATCAAAAAGAACTCGTATCACACTTTAAATAATTATTCTCCCAACACTTCCCCTTGGTAACTCAAATGATGCATACTAAATGATGACGAGATGTCTCTTTCCCTATGAGGTTGAAATGGTGCACCCGAAAGAAACAAAGAAGGCCTAAAATCAAAAGAAGCTAACCATGAAGACAAGTTCAAAAGAAGGCCATGGAGTCTATCATGTATACATCTACTCCTTCCTCCTTACTAGTTTCGACACTTCGGAATCAGCAAAACCTTGTACGCACACATACTCGAGATCGTGATTGAAGAATAAATAAGCTTAGATCTATCCCGTAAGAATTAACTTCAAGTCTTTTAAAACTATAAAAGTATTTCCAAACATTCCTAAGTCTTTCACAACTATGAGGTGTTGGTAATATTGATTGAATGTAGTATAAAGCCTATATTTACTAAGTCTTTTATTGCAAATAAGTCCCTAAAGTTTGAAACAAATGACATCTAAATCCCTTGTAGTTAATATAAATTAACTCTTCTTTTAATTATTATCTGTCATTATCAAAAACTTTATCCGTTTATTCCGTGACTTATTTTAAAAGACCGTTTTAAAAGGTTATTTGATGACGATTTCTCCCCCTCAAGTAATGACCCGTTTTCTATTTAAAGAGCTGTTGTCATTGTTTGAGTGGTTGAATTGTCTTTGAAAATCTTTTTGTGATTATTGAAAACACTGATTCATTGTGAAGATTCATTTTAAAAGACAACTTTTTACCAATAAAATAAGATTTCTCTTATTTTAACACATAAACGCACTGACACATACACTTCTGTGGAAAGAAAGCACATGTTGTGATGCAAAGTAATCACAAGCCTTTGCATGGTCATAAAGTAGATCATGCCCGAGAATAAATTCCCGTTGTTAGGCCAAGTTTTCTTTTTGAAATACTTGCCTTGAAGATGATGACCGGGTTGCTATCGAAAATAATAGCAAGCCATTTTTGGCATGTTTTAAAAGCTTTTGAACTTCTGCTCGAACTTCATTTACAACATCGTGTCATTATTAAATGATATTTCTAAGGCCGTAAATGTTATCGATTTTCAGAAGACATGCCATAGATCCATTTTTTTGATTTTTCAATTTTGTATTTTGTTGTTATGAAATTTTATAAAAAATGAAAAAAAATATTTTTGTGTTTTTGTGATTTATAATATTTACATATTATACAGAGGATATAAGAATAAGTACCACCACTATTCTTTGGCTTCATCTACCATTTTTTTAGAGTCGCAAGAGTAAAACTTCTCATTCTTAGCTTGTCGATATGGAATTCAATTCTTTCTCGACATAGAGCCTTGGTGAAAATGTACACCAACTGATATTTCATTCTGACAAAGTAAAGCTCGACGACTCCATTCTCCACTTGCTCTTTTATAAAGTGTTATCTGATGTCGATATGGTTTGATCGAGAATGTTGAACATTGTTGCAGCATAAGGCAATAGCGCTTTTGTTATCACAATACATTGGAATTTTATTGAATCCAAGGCCATAGTCGGTAAGCTGTGATCTCATCCAAAGGACTTGAGCACAACAGCCAGACAAGGCTATATATTCAGCTTCCGTACTGGATATCGCATCGCTTTTCTGCCTTTTTGATGACCAGCTAACAAGTTTGTCTCCTAATAATTGCATACTTCTAGATGTACTACGTTGTGTATCTTGACAACCCGCGTGATTAGCATATGCAAAAGCTGTTAGAGCAATAGCAGAATCCTTCGAGTACCATACTCCCCGATTTACGATTCCTCTTAGGTATCAAAAGATTCTTTTTACAGCATGTAGGTGCTTTTCGGTGGGCCTTGCATGATACCGAGCACACATACACACAACATATACCAGGTCTGGTCTACTGGATGCTAGATACATAAGGGTGCCAACCATGCCATGATAATGTGTAGGATCAACGGCTTTCCCTTGTGTATCCTCATCTAGTTTGGATTGCTTCACCATTGGAGTATTCACAGGGTCACAAGATTCCATTCCGTATTTCTTAAGTAATTCTAGAGCATATTTTGATTGGTTTAAAAAGATACCTCTGGGACTCTGTGAAATCTGTAGTCCTAGAAAAAAAATGATATTTTGCCCATCATCGACATCTTAAATTTTGAACACATTATCTTAGAAAACTTATCACATAGTTCAGTAGTAGTAGAAGAATAATAATATCGTCAAAATAGATTTGTACCAGGAGGAAATCTTTGCCTTTTCTGTTGATGAACAATGTGGAATTAACTGTGCCTTTGGAGAATCCCTGGGATAGCAGAAATGATGACAATAGATTATACCACGCGTGTGGAGCCTGTTTCAACCCATAAAGAGCTTTCTTCAGTCTGTACACGTAATTAGGCTTGTCTGAATCCACAAATCCGTCTGGCTGACTAACGTAGACTTTTTCACATAAGATACCATTTAAGAATGTCGTTTTCACATCCATCTGGTAGACGGTCATATCCATATGAGCATCAAACACGAGAAATATTCGAACGGCCTCTAGTCTAGCAACAAGAGCAAAGGATTCTTTCGATATCAATTCCCTCTTCCCGACGTTATCCACGAGCTACCAATCTAGCCTTGTTTTTCAAGATTCCTCCCAATTCATCCAATTTCACCTTATAAATCCATTTTAAGGTGATAACCATCACTTTATCTGGAGGAGGAACAAGTTCACAAACTTCAAGACATTCGAATTCATAAAGCTCTTCTTGCATTGCCTCAATCCAGCATGATTGAGTTAATGCTTCTTTGTATGTCTTTGGTTCAACTAAAGTTTACAAGGCATCATAATAGCAGAACATGGCTTGTTCATGTAGTTGGAGTCGTGTGAAAACAGGTCTGGAGAGTTCCCCAATTATGTTTTGTATCGGATGATCTTTTGTCCATTTTATTAGGTGTTCTAAGATTGAAGCGTTTGGGTGCATAGTCGTAGAGAAAACATCCGATGATGAGGATTCTTCAGAAACAGTTTCTAGAATAGGAATGCCAAAATAAGGATCGTTACTCATATGTGCGACCTCAAGATCGTGTGACTCTTCTTCAGCACTGAGAGGAATTGTTTGGGATTATGATTGTTGAGTGGTTTGTGAGGTACTTGGTGAGGGTGCATCTTGATCAACAGTTGTTGAGGAAGGTGAACCGGTTGACTCAACAGGAGCTGGAGCTTCTTCGACAGGAACTGGAGAGGCAACGCTAGCTAGAGGAGAGAAGAACTCATCAAACACTAGTTGAAACACAAGATCCTATTCATGCCTCGATGTTGGTACAAATGGTACTGAAGAAGGAGGGTTTGGAATGAGTCCTGAACTGGGTGTTGCAAGAGTCATCTCATGAAGTGCATGTTCTAAACTGCTTTGTTCAGAAGCCATTGCTGTCAGCTCATCAAAGTTGACATGGATGGTTTCAATGATTTTTCGAATACGTCGGTTGTAAATATGATAAGCTTTCTTCTTTGGAGCATATCCGATGGAAATACCTATATTAGCTTTAGCTTGAAGTTTGCCAAAATTCTCACTATCATTGGTTGGATAACAAAATGCACCAAAAACGTGAAGGTATGATAAATCGGGTTTTCTATCATGTAAGAGCTCATAAGGAGTTTTTCCATGGCGACGTCGTATAATGGATCGATTTTGGGTGTAACATGCAGTAGCAACTGCTTTGGCCCATAGAAATAAAGGAGCTTTTGCATAGATTAACATTGTTCGAGTGGCTTCAACAAGAGTACGATTTTACCGTTCAACAATCCCATTTTGTTGTAGAGTTCGCGCAACCAATGTTTTGTGAGAGATTCCAACCTGTTCATAGTAGTCTCGCAGAGTTTGATTAACAAACTCGGTTCCATTATCTGTACGTATGTTTCTTACAGTTGCATTTAATCTTACTTGTATCATTTTCAGAAACTTGATTATAAAATCAGGAGCCTCATCCTTTGATGTCAGAATATGTGAACCGAGAGTAATCATCTACAATGATGAGGATGTACTTTTTCCCATTTACGCTTGCAACACGCATAGGCCCACAAAGAGCAATGTGCAGAAGATATAGTTTTTCTTGATTGGTGTCTTCAGATTTAGGTGAATGTGAGTGCTTCTTGCCTTTTCCCATAGCACATGCAGAACACAAATGGTCCTTTTCAAATTTAAGTCTGGGAAGACCACGTACTAGACCGTTTCTAGCCAAGTGATTAAGAGCACCAAAGTTTAAATGAGACAAACGTCGATGCATAACCATGACTTGGTCTTTGTGGCTTTTAACAAGAGACATATAGGAGAAGACGCCATCATATCCCCAATGGACAAAGAATACAAGTTAGTTTCTCGAGATCCTGAAAGTAAATCAACACCTTCCAGATTGCGAACAAAACAAGTGTGTTTTCTGAAAGCTACTTCAAGATCTGAGTTACAGAATTGACCAACTGAGAATAGATTGTGTCCTAGTCCTTCCACACAATACACCTTGGAAATTGTAACGTTACCTATCTGATAATCACCATACCTCATAATCTTCGCAACTTGATCGTTACCGAATTTGACAGTATCGAGAAACTTATGAACGAAATTGGTGAGCTGAGAGTGATCTCCGGTCATGTGCTTGGAGCAGCCAGAGTCCAAATTCCACAGAACAATTTGGACAACCTGTAATCGATAAGAGAAGAAGAGGATGGAGCAACTAAAGTATTGGATCCCTGAGATGTACCAGGTTCCTTTCTGTTAGCAGTCATAGATTTTGCAACCTTAGGTTTGCTATTAGGAACATATTTAGGTACTTTAGGTCTCCTTGTATATACTCTAGTTACTACATGTTCGGGTGCAACTACTTCAAGAGAAATGGGAATCCTAAGATGCACTTTATTAGTGGCGGTAATCCTAGTTAAAGGGCACGCGTTTCCAACTAAGGTAAAAGTCCTTCCGGTGGGTTTCCA